>UCOH01012160.1:0-190927 GCA_900474275.1 Synergus japonicus
CTATTATAATATAATCCTAATATTAACATTATTAATTTATATAATGGTATTAATATTAATATTCTCCACCTGAAAAACCTAACCTCAACATCAAAACGCATCGAAATAGTAAAATCGATCATTTCTTCAATTTCACATGTGAATCGAGGAGATGAGGAGAGGAGGAGATATAAATAGACCGCCCGAAGCTTTCCGAAGGCAATCGTACGTCCTCGGGTTTTCAAACTCAGAAGAGGAGAATTTGCTGCGCGCGCAACCATTACGGTCTCCTACTCATTTCACACGGACACAGACCTTTCATTGTGTCAAATACGTCTCGTTTCAAATCTGCGACCACTGGTACGGCCCTGGATGACAGGTAGAGCTCAACACACGTTAGAAGCTTTCTTTACCGGGGGTTTCTCACGACAGCAGTGAGCTCACGCACGTCGAACGCGCGTCAACGACTGCGGTAATAAAGATAAAGCCTTTTCGTATTCCAAAAATGGCGTTTCTCGAATAACTACTAACGAAACACAACTCTTGAAATTCTTCACTCTCACCGTAAGAAAAATCAACAGGTAAAAAACCGTTAAACATTCAAATCTGATCTTGTGCATCTGGTTTTGATGATTGATCTTTAAATTGGTCAATTACACATGAAGAAAGTGCAAGTTTGCAAAAGTAAATAAAATACTACGCCCCCGACAAAAATGTAAACAACCTTCATTGTGCATTTTTTGGAAAATTGAGGTTATGTGAGTGCTGTGTCTTTGTTGCTCCAAAAACGTTAAGTGCAAAAATTTATTGTTGATATGTATTTGCGAAAGAAATTTAATGTTTTGGTGTTCAGTGTCAGCTCCAGTTGGTAAAGTAAAGACTGAACAGGTCTCGTCGAACACCTGTCAAAATTTTTAAATTCTTTTCTACTTGTCAGACTGTTAAATAATAAAAGTGCAAGTGCAATTTCTTGCTATTCAGGAAAATTTTACACAGAATGTTTTTAAAATAAATTTTTTGAATGTGTATAGTCGTAAAGTGATAAAACGTGTGGTGTTACTTTTTTATTAGACATGTGAATACGACAACTATACGCGTCACGTATTTTTTTATATTATTTTTTTAACTTGAAAGTGTATTTTTGGACTTTTAATTATTCATATAAGATCTGTGAGTATCTAATGCATTATTTATTTTGAAGGACAATTTTTTTATTTAAAAAAATGAATTGCATTATTGTGCAATTTAAGTAAGATTAAATTAAGTTCATTTGATACTATGTATCAAGTATTATTATTTATATAAATAATCCAATGCAATTTTAAAGAGACTTTAATCTGCTTTAATATGAAAATAAAGTTTATACATGATAACTGATCAGAAATTCGGGGTCAAGGTTGCCACTTCAATATAACTTTGCAAGCTTCACGAAGGTTACATTTGCAATATATTGCAATTTCTTGTACATCACAAGTGTAAAATCATAGCTATTAGAAGCTCAACAATATTTACATATAAATGTTCTTGCAATGATTAAATTGGAAAACTGTTTATAGCTGTTTTAAGAGTTTAATTTAAAGATTGGTTATTTTCCTTACAGCAACAATAATTTTATTATGAGAAAGGATTGTAAGGAAGAAAGTACAACTCGTGACCTACTTATCAATTATATTATTTATACTTAAATGTTAAACATGTCACGTTTAAGATTAAGGTTTATTGTTTATAGTCGTGATTAGTCGTAAAGTTATGGGATATGCTTCATAAGTGCTCTAAGTAAGATTTTCTGGGAAAGCACTGCACGAATCTTAATATAGAAATTAATTTTGTGATATTTAATACACTCCATCAACGAATCAATGCAATGGTAAATGCATACGTACATTCATGCAAATATTGTAAAGTCAACACTTTCACTGGCCTGAAGCTCTTTAGTTCAACTGCGATGCTCTTCTCAATTCATTATTGATAAAAAATTGATTATTTAATGAAATTCAATCACTGGGGGTACAAAATAATTTCCAAAAATAGAGGTACTTTAAAAGGTTTATCAGTTATCTTGTCATTTCTAAATTCATATATGATATAAGAATCTCTAATTTTATTCCAGTCATATCAGAAATATCTCAGATTAATCTACATATGTAATAAAATTTATATTGTTATTTTTCTGTTATCACTATTATTTTTAATGCTAATTAATCCTGTTCTTGTTTACACCTGACTGCAATAGTTCTCGATCTTGTGGTTAGAATAATCAATTATATATTCATAATCATATCCGCATAGTCAGAAGGTAGAGAAGATTATTCTAATTTGCATTATTCACACTTCCTCTCGACGTGCTTGAAAACGTTACAGCTAGAGGATAATTTACTTCCTAGCTGTTTGCTGTTTTTTAGCTGCTGTCGATTGAGCAAGCATACATTTTTAGAAACTTGTTTCATCTTTGGAGTCTGTTAGTGATGCACTAACTTCCATAATGAGTAGATTTACTTAGCTTCAACGAAAACAAGGCATATTTTCTTATAGGATATTTTAAAAGAATGTTTTATTTCTGTTTTTTTTTTGTTCTTCAGATCGAAAATAAACCGAGTCCTACACAATCTGTACATGGACTTGACTATTGTAATCGAATCACTGCACGTCATGATTCATAGACGAAAAATTCATTCTTAGCATATTCCACGACCATACAAGAGACTCTTTTCTTTTTTTTTTCCTTAAAAAATAAAAAAAAAAATCAATTTCATCTGAATTTTTGAATTAAAACCATCTTGGATTCAATCTCAACCTTTTGACGTTCTAAAAAACTAAGTCACTTCTGGTAATATTTTTTGTATTTTTAAAAATAATTACAATCTCAACTTCCTACAAATGCGGTAAGAATAATTGTCCACAATTGTATTCCTTTTACAGCAAACTAGAATAACTTAGTTTTCTATCATAATGTGTATAATTTTGTCACATGTAAAGGAAAACAAATGCACGAGCAAATAATAAGTTATACTCAGGTTTCAAACCGTAATGACTTCTTATTAATATAATTATATATAATAAAATTTGAGTGACAGTCATTTTTCGTGTCTCCACAACAATCAATTTAATTTATAGATTATTGTTTGACTACAGAAAATGCAGTTAGACTGACTTAGTTTCTCGCAGACCGGAGGTTTTGAAGTCGTAACTGACCGGTTTCGTAATTTAGTCACAGGCCAGCAAATTCTTTTCGACTTTTTTTAAGAACGAAGTATAGAAACTAGAATTGTAGTTCACAATGAGAATTTTCATGCACCCAACAAGAATGTGCTTCTGTAATTGGATTTAGAATTTAAATTCTTATTAATTTTAACTTTTTAATCCTCTCTTTTTAAATTTCGTGATTGATGAGATTGTAATAGCAGATGATTTATTGCAGAGGCCTTGAAAAATGAACAAGATGCAGACGGAACAACTTCGACCAGAACAGCTGGTTGGTCTGGTGGCCCGATCAGCGGAAGGTACAGCAGCAAAAGGAATGCCCATCAAAGGCCACGAAGACCTGTGGGTGGAGATTCAGGCCAATACATTCAGAAATTGGGTGAACGAGCATTTGAAACAGGCCGGTGATGCTGGGGGTGGACCTGTTCTGGACCTTGCCGAGGATTTCAGGGACGGCACACGATTATGTGCCCTTGTCGAAGTTCTCACCAAAAGACGTCTTCCTCGATGGAATCCTAGGCCTGCAAATCAGCACCATCACCTAGAAAATGTTTCTACCGCTCTACAGGCTGTCGAAGCTGATGGCGTCAAACTCGTTAATATCGGTAATTTTTTATTCCATTCCAAACAAGAATTCAGGTTCTTGAATTATTTATCGAAATTACTAGTGATCAATCCCTCAATCAGTTAAATTGGGGACAAAAACTTTGATTTGGAACTTCATATATTAGAAGGAATTAGAATTAGATTTTAAATCAAGTAGAATATCATTATCTAGTTTTGAATATTTTCACAATAAAAAAAAAACAAAACTCGTATGCATAATTTTAAATAGCAAGAACAATAGGAGTTTTAAGCGCATTTTTTCTTTTAAAAACCAGTTTGCAAATTATAGAAAAAGAATTTTGAATGACGTACTTCTTCAAGTAGTTGAGGCAAGTTCTTTTAAACGAAACTTGTAACGTCCTTTAGATGTCAGAGGAAGAAGTGCATGCGTGAGAGAGGTAATTACGCACATAAACGTGCCAAGGAGGGCGTTGCATTCCTGGGCTAATGAGCAATTATTTAAAATAAAATCACCTATTGTCATTGCTAGAGTTAATACTTAGAAGGCTCTTATTGTTTCCTTAGTTTTGTGAGGGCGATGTAAATCTAGCTTCTGATACTGAGTCAAAGGCACAAAATATTCAAAAGCTGTCTGGGTTCGTTCCCTTCTTCAATTTTGAACTGTAGACGTTTTATAATCCAAACTAACTTAAAATATACATTTCTTTATTTTCTTCAAAGAATTTTAAAGTTATATATTTTTCGCAAAATAAGCGTAGCCTTTCTTTAATAGGAGGAACAAAAAAAATTTCCAATTGGAAATTTTGATTTTCCACAAGAAGTATTAGAATAAAACATTTTTTTCGTCTGTAGACACACTTCTATTTAAAAAGAGAGTACTGGCATGTCCAGAAAATATATATAATTTAAATATTTTTTCATAAAAATGAGGAAATTGGACTTGTAAGTTAGAGTTTGAGTCCAACTCCTTTAAGAACAGGAATAATTTGTTAATTTAAAAGAATTCAGAATAAAATTCTTACTTTAGAGAGAAACTGAGTAATTATTGACTCACAGTTTGCGCAATCGATCTCAATGTTTTTTTATGCTTTGCTTAGTCACATCGTTTATTTGAAGAAACAAACTTCGGTTTTTATATAATGTGAATAAAAAGCATTAATGCGACCTTCTGATTAGTAAACGCGTGATGTCTCTACCTTGCTTTATTATCGTGTGTCTCAGTTCCTTATGGTGTTTAATTCAAAGATAATTATTCTTACTTCATGATAGGATTAACTTTATTATTATTGTCTACTGGAACCAATTGAAATAATTTCAAAAAATAATTGTTAGAAAATACAATACATTTTTTTAGGGTTTGGCCTCTTTCACTAGAATATCAGTTGATCCATGTGGCGCTTCACTTGGTGCACGGCAAGACTCTATTGATATTTAAATCACCTATCAGATATGCTGAGTTAATTTTTTAACGGTTTCGGTTTTACAGTCTTGATTCTAGTAATGGTTGAAGATCTTATATGACAGAGACGTTAACGGTTTAGAGGTAATGGCTTAAAATTCACGAAAATTGTAAAAATTTCTGATAAAATCTCTTGAATTTAGGATTAGCGATAATTATCATTACATAAAGATAAAGTTTGTAACTGATGGATTGCTACGAATTGACGATTATATCAAGTCGGATTTATTCTTTTTAATTAAGATTCACAGTTTGGTTTTTTTTCAAATTAGTTTTCACCTTTAAAAGAGAGTTTAAAAACATCTTGTTGATTGAACCCACATAATGATTTTTAATCTGTTTAAAGGCATGGCGGTCGAGGAACTGATTACATTAAATAAGCAGTCAAGAAACTAATTGCTCATTAAATTATTCACTTATTCAGTAAATTAAAGTGTTGTAGGCATCAGATTCCCACTCATTTACAATAAAGGAGCGAGAAAATATTTAGAATTACAAAATGAAGCAAATCTGTACACTTTCATCTCAGAGATAAAATATTTTTTTTTTGATAAATTCTCTGAATGTCTCTACACCGAAAATTAAGACGAGATGCTGAATATTAATGAAAGGTCTTTTTTATTGATCATAGATAATTATAAATATAATAATTAGACATTTGTATATTTGATGTGAAATCGGCAAAACAATAACATGAAAGTAGAATGACAAGTAGAAGAAATATGACCTCAAAATAATTTATTTCAGTGACACAAATAGTTGTGAATAATAATTAGAAAATATAAAGATTGTTACTTGTTACGCTAGACGTAAGAAAGTACATACTTATCTTTGGACGACACAACTATATTATGACTCACAAGCAATTATCAAGTGGCGTAAAAGAAGTAGACATTTCCATCAAGTGCATTAATTTGTCTGCATACGATTTTCTCAATGGTAGACAGATATAGATTTGTTCATAAATTGATTTAAAGTAATTTGAAAATATTTAAAGAAATTTCACTCTGAAATTTGTTGAAATATATATATTAATGGTCAGTGAAAATTAAAAATTGGGTCTTGGAAAAGTCAGAGAGTTTTAAAAATGAAATTATTCTGCAATTCTGAATAAACATATCGCAAAGAGGAATAATACTAGAAGATCATAGCTGGAAGCAGACTGGAAATTAAATTATAGGATGTATCAGAGGACTTCATAGGATGATTACAGTTTATGTCTCAGGAGGAAATGAAATTCCGCTGGTAGCACGCAAGGATGCAAGTAAGATTTACGCGGATCGTCGTCATTTTTTTCTGACTGCAAGTCTTACATCACGTTTGTAAATCGACGTTCGAGGTCGTTGCCTTTCTTGTGTACCAGCGCCCACTGACTGTTGAAAGCCATTATTACACATTTACAGTTACTGTGCCAATTTAATTCTTTCGTGTAGGTGATAACAATCTTTTACAGTGACTTCTGAAAAAAGATGCACTGTTTTGCGAAAGATTACTAAGAACTAGAGAGACAGCACAAGTAGAATGCACTTTGAGTAAGTCTTGAGACACCGGAAGTGTCTTTGAAGACAGAAGGGGAGCAATTTTCAAAATTACTTTTTCCTTTTACTTCTAAAAGACACAGAAATAGGTCTCGATTTGCATACACTCTGGAGCATTGTATATTATCGTTTCAGTCCATTTAGACGATCGTTTTATTTCATAAAATAGTTCTATCTTATCGCTGTGAAAACATTCTATTATTGGATAAAGATTATCATTTTTTCACAGCCTTTTACTGTAAATGTTTTTTTTTCACATAAAACAATAGAAAAGTTTATTAAGTTAATTTTATTTTTGTGCTTCCTTTAATCTTCCGTGTGAAAATGGAAGTTATTGTTTTGTCAGAGAGTCCTTGGAAAGTCTATATAGGAAAATGAGTCAACTAGAATAAAAAAATGTAGATTTTTCATTCAATTGTGAACTTAGTAAAAATTAGTAATAATAATCGTGCTTTATTTTTATTTCAATATTGTGTTTGGATGTATCTTCAAATTATCAAGAATGTGGGACAATTTCTCGAGAGTAATTTGATGCTCATTTCCGGTTTATAATTGATTTAGAATTGCAGATATGTCTATACAAGTTTAGTGACTCTGATGAGATACGTCTTTGATCTTATTTCTTTTTCAAAACTCTCACCTGATTCGCATCATCTCAAATAGCTTTAAAATCATTTACTTCTCCGTAATAAATTTATACAAAATACATTCCTCTTGCGGAAAGTTAACCTTATTAGAAATTATATAAGAAAGAGAATTCCTTTCAGCTTATTAGATTTTATTTAACAGTCTGAGGAAATACTTCTGTAATCTCCAACAACAATCCAAAGGTGAACTTGAAAATTGGGTCAAGAATATTAGGAAATGATTTCGTATTTTTTGGTTTCAGGTAATGTGGACATCGTTAATGGCAATTTGAAATTAATCCTGGGCTTAATATGGTCTCTCATTGTCAGATACCAAATAGGCAAGTCCAAGTTCCCGCCAAGGAAACTTATGCTCGCATGGCTCAAGGTCAGTATTATAACTGCATATAAGCACCACCGTAGATGCATGATACGAATGAGTACTCATTATAATTATGTCTGTATATATATATCACATATACACAAGGCTCTTACGTCTTTATTATTTATGATTAGTTCCATGAGAAATTAAAAATCTTAGTACTACCTACACTAAGTTGCCTAACAATAGACCCTTTTCTGAGGAAATAGACCTTATTAGAATTCTTCTTCTTTTTTAATATATATTATCAGCAAAAATTTCTAAGAATAGAAATAAATCAATGACTTTATTTTTTCAAAGATTTGATCTCAAGATTATTTCAAAAACCTAATAAATGTTGGGAAATGTATATTTATAATGGACTACTTTTTCGACAATCATGTGTTGCAACCGTAAAATGATAATTTTGCAAACAAGACACTTTGTCTTCGAAAAAAAAAAATGTTATTGACTTTATAAAAATGTAAAAGCGAAAACACTCTGCGAGTCATTATTTACTTGTGGTTCTTGAACGTATATAATTAAAAAATGAAATCCAGGAGAATCTCTAGCAGTTAATTATTTTTTAGGCCGTTCTACCAGAGTGCAGAGTGAACAATTTTACAACAGACTGGAATTCTGGTGTCTACTTGAGCGCACTCTTGGACTATTGCAAACCTGGCCTCTTTCCTCATTGGCGCCAACTTGACCCTAATGACAGGTTTGTAAATTAATCAGACTACTTAGAAGGTGGAGTTTTTTTAATTACTTTGACAATCTTCGAACAATATCTTAGTTTTTCAACATTTTACAGATTTCGAAATTTAGAATTCGAAAAACTTAAGAATCTTGTTATATTTGGAAAAATAGTTATATCAGCAAACTGAATTTGTAGCGTACCCAATTTTGAACACTGACCCTGCATAATCAGAACAAGGATTGTTTCATTGTCAAAAATTGACTCATTTGCTGATTTTTTGCTGAGGTGTCACCGTATAAGAAAATTGAGAACAAATGTAACCGAAAAGGCTAAATATGTTCTCTAGATTTGAATATTTTTAATTTCATTTACATTTTTATTCTAGTTATTGTATTTGTTTGTATTTTTAGCGTTTACAACTGCCGCAAAGCAATGGAAATAGCGAAGCGGGAATTCGACATTCCCGCGGTACTTGAGCCGGAATATCTGGCTTCCCCATACTTGGACGAATTGTCTGGAATGACATATCTATCCTACTTTATGAAAGAAGGATCACCCGGCTTCTATGCTACTTTGCGGTGGGTGAATTCTCAGCTGTCCCATGCTCCAGTGCGGAATTTCACAGTAAGTACTCACTTAATCGATTTTCTCGACTGTCACAATAATGATTTGTGTTATTAAAAACAAAAGTCTCTTTGCTGCACCCACTATTGCACACTTTTCTTTTCTTTAAAATGCGTCTCATTTCTTCACAGACTGATTGGAATGACGGCAGAGCTTTGTGTGGAATCGTCAGAAACTTGGGAGGACCTGCTCCTCCTTACGACAAACTCGATCCAAATCCTTCTGCTTGGGAACAAAATTTGCAATTAGGTAAATAGTTTTGACAATTAAAAATAAAATTGCATTTATTCTTAAAGCATAAAAATTTTAGATAAAGAAATCAAGATTAGATTAGATTAGTTTTAACTGCTGAAGAAAGATAGTTTTTAAAATTTCTGTTTCGATAAGACTCGAAATTGCAAAGAAATCCCTGGAAGTCTCCTATCTTAGTAAAAAAAATGCAGTTGGAGAAATTTTTCTTAGTGAAGAAAGAATAGAATTAATGTTTCCATTCTTTAACTGATTCCTTTATTTTCTTTTGTTATAGGAATTGACAGTGGGAAGAAACTGGGGGTGGAACCTATCTTGAAAGCGAAAGATATGGCTGATCAGAATGTGGAGCATTTGGGAGTAATGGCTTATGCAGCATACTTTCAGTGGTTGAAGCCTCGCCCTCAAGCCAGCGAACAAATTGCTGTGCATATAGACAGTACATCCGCCAGAGTGCAGCAGCCGGTTGGTTGACTTTTATTGTCTAATTATTGCTTGCAAAAATTTCTCGCACTCTATTAAGAATACCCAACGACCGTAGAAAAGTCTCTCAAAAGAATCTGAAGAAACTTTTTTCTCAGTCTTAAAATCTGCAATTTGGCGCTGGAAGCGGAATGCTAGATAATATGTAATTTGAATCTTTCCAGTAAAACCTTTTAAATTGAGTCTTTTTAAATCTAAAAGCTTTCAACGTCAGGTGTTTCTTTCAAGTAATTTTTTGACTTGTTGGTATTTCAGGCACATTTTAGATTAGAAATGCTATCAAAGGATGTTAATCCACGAGAGGTTCGTGGTGAAATAGTCAGTCCAAGTGGACGAGTAGAATGTCGCTTGACGTGGAATGGTACCCATGGCAAAGGAACTTTTGTGCCAACAGAAGTTGGCATGCACAAGGTTCGAGACTTTTAGTAAATAGAACTTTTAGAAATTTTTAGTAATAGGAATTGAATGAATGATCGAAGTAGGTTAGATTATTAACGAATTTTTGGTTCATTTTTTCAGTTAATGGTCTACAATGACGGAGAACTAGTTAACGGATGTCCCTACTATTTCAGAGTATTACCTCCCTTAACCAAAATCAAATCACCTGGCATGGATCCCTGCGCCATTGGGTCCATTGTCGAGGTTCTAGTCAATAGTTACGGTTAGTAGTTTTTCATTCTTCAATTAGGAACTTCTAAATTTCAACCTATGTTTTTTTTTAAGTTTCTGAAAATCAATCTTCTAGGAACTAGTCATGACGGCATTGACGTGACGGCATGGTCTCCGACAGAAAGACCTCTTCCTTGTCCTGTGAAAGAACATGATGGAGTTCACACTGCAACATTTCAACCAGATGAAACAGGAGAGTGGAGTATTGCCATAACTCATAAAGGAAATCACATTCAGGGAGGACCTTTTACGTGTTTTGTATTCGACCCCCATGGCGTTAAGGTAGAGAATCTACATTTATTTAGCTTCGTGTTTTGAAGAATTTGCAGTTGTCATTTCCAATTTATAATAATTTCAATTCAAGTAACTAATTCAAACTTATTGCCAATACATAATTTACAGCTTTTGGACACAGACGGAGCAATGCCGGGTCAGCCTTTTTCATTCGTTGTTGACGCAACAGGAACTGGCGGATTAGGTGACATAATAATAGATATAGTGCACGACAAGCAGTCGATTCCATATCGCATCGAGGATATCGGTCACATGCGATATCGAATATCTCTTGTACCACGAGATGCCGGTAAATACCGTGTTTACGTCTACTTCAACGGCTCTGACGTTCGCGGTTCTCCGTTCTCACTCCGAGTTGGCACCCAGAAAGGATCCAGAAGATCAAAAGAATCAACTTCGAGTCTAGAAAGATCCAAAGTATCATCTCTCGAAAGAAGAATGAATGGAATCAATGTTTCCTCAACGGAAAGGTCCAGTCCAATCCAGAAAACCTATTCTTCTCCAACATATAAATCTCCAAGTCCCACGAACTCGCCTTTTAATAAAAGTTCTAGTAGCTTCGAAAATTCAAGTTCTTATCATCATTCTTCAAGTACTTTGAACAACTCTCGAACTTCTCATAATCAAAATACTTCGAGGAATTTGAGCAATCCTTCAATCATCCGAGAGACGAGGGAGAAGGAGATTTATTCGTCTTCTTATAATCGCAGTTCGCCCAACATCAGCAACTCTTCGATAAGAAGTACTCAGAGTCCGAGTTTGATTAAGGAGTCAAAAGATATTTATTCCTCGACTTCGATCAATAGATCTCGATCTCCTAATCCGAGTCCAATAGGTAGGAGTCCAAATAGTCCGACGATTAAAGAATCGAAAAATGTTTATCAAACGGGATCTTTGAATCGATCGATGAATAGTCAGACGATTAAAGAATCGAAGGATATTTACCATTCGGGATCTTTGACTCGATCAAGATCGCCGACGAGAAGTCCAATGTCGTTTGGAAATCCTCAGAGTCCGGTGAAGAGGAGTTTCAGTCCAAGAACTGGAGAAAAGGATCTTATAGGCAACAGAAGAGGATCTGTGGAAAATGGAGTCGTTGATACGAGCAGCAACGTCAAAGGTAAAAAATATATTGATAGTTTTTATTAGCAATACTGCAATTTCATTGATCTTTGATTAATCTTAAGATTCTACTTATTTATTTACAGTCTCGTCAATGATAGGCGGAGCCTCTCGACGCGATTCATGGGATGCCATCGCTAAAACAAAATCTTTGCTCTCTTATGGCAGCCTCGAATCTCTTGCCAATTTGACAAGCAATGGAGCGACAACAGAACATTCAAGCAGCACGAATTACGCCAACAACTCTTCATCAAATTTCAGTACAATGCAAAAATTTACAACCACTGAATACGGAACAACACAAAAATATAGCAGCGATAGTCAAAACGGACGCGTTCAGACTCACGGAATTTTAAAGAATAAAAACAATAATCATTACAAGAGCGTAGATGCTATTGATTCCGCACACGAAAGATATACTCAAAGTAATCAAAACGGAGTTTCGGCTTTTAGAACAGTTTCTGGAAAAAATGCACTTATTGCCGGAAACGCACTTGAGATTTTGCCTGTTCATAAACCGACATCATTTACTTTGGATCAGAGTCTGGATGCTAATAGCGTCACAGTATTAGTCACAGGTACGATATTTAATTTTGAGTTTGAACAGAAAAAAGGAAAAAAGTTTTATATGCTTTTGTTTAAAATTATGAATTTTTTTCTGTAGGACCACATGGTAAGTCTGTCCCAGTTCAGAAATCGACATTGCGTGGACTGACTTACACGATAACTGCTGAAGAAGTTGGAGAACACATAATTCAGGTTCTTGTGAGTGGACAGCACATCAAGGGATCCCCATTTAGGTGAAGAACTAATTAAAATAATTGAAAGTTGGATCTAATGATGTTGCATTCACATCCTGACCTCAAACATTGAACTAAAATATATTTATTATATAATATTTTATATTTTTTAGGTCTCAAGCTTACAACGCTAAAGCTATTCAAGTGGGAAACATCCCTGACGGAGTAATTAATCAACCAGTCGAATTTGAAAGTAAGTTTCGCCTAAAATCGTAAATTCTATACATCTATGGTACAATTAATTAATCGAATTTCGCTTTTTACAGTCGACGGTTCCAGAGCAGGTTCAGGAAATTTAGAAATCCTTGTCAATGGCGGTCATGTCACAAGTTTCGTAAGAGCACTAGGTAGTCAGCGATTTTTGGCTTCGTTCGTACCTCACGAAGCAGTTACCCATTTGGTTGAGATGACTTTTAACGGCGAGACGGTACCTGGTAAGTTTAATTATTTAATTATTTAAAATATTACTCACGATATAGGCAGATAATTTATTTATCAACGAAAGACTTCTTGCTTGATTTTTAGTACCAAGAATATCTAGAACTTTTCGAATCTTTAACTAAATGGAAAGTTGTTCTCTTATTTTTTAAATGAGATAATCATTCCTTTGAAAATACTATACAATTATCGATTTCAAGTGATTTCACTAAACGTTTATACGCTTAAAATATTTTAAGTTTCAAATACAGAGATGCTTACATTGCACACTAGATTTTGCTATACATGCAGCCTTCGTGTTTGCAATTATACTTTTCTAAGGAATTTCCTGGTGAAAGTTATGCGCGTTTAATGTCGTTTGTTGTTCATATTCTTGCGGTGATATCATAGCATCGCGTCGTCGAAGTAGCAAAGACAATCGCAGGGTTATTGACACAAGTTTATGTGTTACAATATTTATGTACAACAAACGATACTGTGAGATCATTTTCTCACCTACTTATAGGTTCCGTTCTTATCAACATAAACATAAAATATATTGAAACACTACTTTACTTAAATTCTGAATTCTGAATAAGATTCAGAATAAGGAATCGATAGAAGGTCAAATTTTCATCTTTTATATTTGTATTACGTATAGATACCTCTACTTTATATCCTATGCAATTCGATACATTAAATTGATGTAGGGTAGGTCGCTCCACTTTTCAGCAAATTGCCATTTATCTTATACATTGATTTATGAGCTAGGTGAAATTTTCTGCAAGTGGATTAAACTTCCAGAATAGTTTTTCGAGTCCAATGAACTGAATCGATGAATAAAATTGGCATGTGTCGAAGTTTGATTAGTTTCGAGAATTTATTCCTGTCTTACTTCGCCTTTTAATATTAAGTTACCAGAACTCCTCTTTTTTCCTTTATTTTGAAGAAAATGCCCCTTTTTCCAATTTTTTACTCATTTCTCAATTAAATACTACCTGAATAAATACACCCCCATTAGAAAATTCAACTCCTTGGTTAAAATTAATCCTTTTCGTCTTTCAGTCGTTTTGACTAAAAATTTAACCTTTTAAAGGGGAAAAAAAAACGTTTCAAATTAAATTCTATCTGGCACCTTTTATTCAAAGGAATTTATTCCACTAGTATTCTCCTATTTTCGTGAAAAACTATACTTCCCCCGTTTTAAGAGCATTTTGTGCCGCGAAGTCTATAATAGTTTATAATAGTATGTAATATAATTTATCATTGTTTTTTGTAGTACAAAATTGTTTCTTATAGTACATAATTGTTTTTTACAGTGTGTAATTCCAAGGTTGAGTGCGATTAGCAGTAAGTGTTCCAGGAACTGTAGTTTGAAGCCTGTAAGATAAAATCGAGTTATGATATGCAGATGGAAGAATGTCTCAAGTCTCAAGCGGGTCATCTTTCTCTTCCATTCGTACGTCTCATATGCACACACGCACCTGTGAAGTCTTGAATCTTCCCTGACAGGTCATTGGTCAGGTCATTGACTTACGATTTCACTCATCATGCGCGTGTTCCACTGACCCGAATCCAGAATCAGGATTTTCATAGCCTTTTTTCTCCCCTTTCCAATCGCAAATCATCCGAGTGTTTGCTGTTTACTCAGCCGATTGTTAGGAGGCTTTTCGCCTCCCACGCTATTAAAATCTTGTTGTGCCATGCACAGAGCACTTGTTCTTTGTATTCATGATTGTTGAGCAGTTACGTGTCCGGTCTTCACGTATGGCATGCAATTCATTTCACTATACGCACCATGCACTTATAAATATTATGATGTCCGGGAAGTTAGTCGCGCTGCCTTGGAATTTCAAACAATTAAGGGCGTTGGACCAAAGTGTTAAGCTCAAAATTCCATTCTTCATTTTACTCAACGAAAATTATAGATAAATATTTTTTCATAAAACGAAGAATTCAAAATCTAATTTTAAAATTCAATATTTTCATTTTACTTAAAAAATCTTTGAACTAGATGTTTTTTCGCTCTGTACGCATAATTCTAGTTTAAAATTGATTAATTCTAAAGAGGGAAAAAATTCCAAATTTGATATTTGTTGAGTAAAATGAAGAAATCGAATTTTTAGATTAGTACTTGGCTCCAACACCCATAAATAAGGCTGTCCTCATTCTTAAAGCAACCGTTTCATTGGTATTTCATCATATATCAGAACCAAAGGGTTGCTGTAGTTCCCATACTATGACATCACACTGTAAATTGGCACCTTCGATTTTTACCTCAACTTCGTTACGTCAGAGTGTAGGCGTAAAATACGAAGATCATACATCATCGAAGTCCGCCCCTGCACTAGTACGCGTATATTTTCCATGCGTGTCACATAAACACCTTATAGCGGCATCGTAGATTCGAAAGAGTTCTTGTCATGTATAGCTAGAGGTGTGGCTTCAGTTGTACTCAGCTGGAGACGTATTTGGTTGCGAGTAAGACTACGCCTCAGGTTTGCGTAGGCACAAGTTCCACAAAAGACAACCCTCCTCCATTAGGAATACTTAATGATCTTTCTCTTTGTTTGTTAGGGATGAAAATGGATTCATCAATCTTGCAAATCGCACTAAGTCACTGAGTCCTATATTATTCATTTCTGTAGCAATATTTTTGCTAAACCAAGAAAATAGCTTATTTCTCCATCAAAGATAGCTTTGTTGACATAAGAAAATGATTACTCGTTAAAGGGTCGTTTAGCTAAAAGGGTAACAATTCCGTTATTTAATAATAGCCGTTAAACAGATGTTAACCGGAAGTTTCTTTTTGTTTCGCCGTTGGGTAAATCGAAGCCGGTGACATGCGGAATGCCTCTTCTCTGAGGAATTCATATGAGCTTGTAACACCAGTTATACAACGGTCCATACATGCTACATATATATTTTCATATAACCGGAACTCACATATCAAGTAATTGCCACTCCTCATTTTTACACTCATCTAATTTTTTATATTTTATCGAAAAATCGACATTCTACATTTTATGGATTTTTACAGTAATTTGACAATTAAATTTGTTCTGAGTTTAGATAAATAATGTTGTTGCCAAAGATTTAGAAAATGTAGGAAACAAGAGGAGGACATTAAGTAGTAAGACCTTGCAAGAAGTTTTATTGCAAAAAATGTTACGCTTGGTCAGTTTGAACATTAACAGACGCATGTTGCGTGGTTTAAATAACTTCATAGCGCCAATCACTATTGCCCCTTGGATTCCTGTAAAATTACCCTGAGAATATTGGTTTTAAATTGGTAAGGCTATTATTCATGAATTTTTTAATGGATCTTGGGAGACTCTTCCAGAAAAAGTTGAAAGTACGAACGTATATTAAAATATATCAAAATCTAATATTAATAACGAGTGACTTGAAATATCTTGAAATTCCTGAAAATCATTTGAAATATTTTCATTGACATAGAAAAGATCTGGTCCCAAGCTACGACAGGTAGCAATTTTTTGCTTTAATGTGTTACAGGATGTTTATAATGAAAGTCATGAACCGGGAAAGTTGAAAAACTTGACCTGTAAAAACCGGAAAATGATCGGGAATTTGAAATCGTTCGCCGGCGTGATTTAAAGATATGTTGTAATGGATTTAATCCAACGAACTTTTACTCCTTTTATGTTTTACGGAATGATACTCCTTCATGGGAAAAAGTTCTCGGACAAAATAATTAACTTTCTGCTACTCTGTGAATGGTCGTATGGCGATTTCTCCACATACTGCGAAAAACGCGTAAGGAATTCGTGTATTGCATGTGTACTGAGATCGCGGGAGGGCAAATATGTTATTTACGCACGGAAGCACGTAAAACATATATGTATGTATGTGCACGCATTATGCTAAAAGTCAGGGTCGAATCAACATTTGTGTTTAGTTCTTGTATAACATATAAATATATAGGTATAAAGTGAACTAGTTTTCAAACTCGTTCTCAAAAGTATATTTGTCACTTTTATATATACATTTGCTTCACTTATGAAAGGATTCGAGTGGCTTAGCTTTACAGTTTTAATTAAGATTCTACTGAACTCATTAAATCTAAATGAATATTCAATTTCATTTGACACTATTTTTTTGAAAAAATCTGGTATTCTGGATTTTCGTGTACTTCTATTTGTCTTTTACAAATAAGATCATGCACTGCATCGTTTAAAATTAAATTTCTATTGAAAAGAACAGTCAGGGTCTTTTTGTGATCTGATAACGTCTCTGTTTGAAATCCAAGGGCCCTCCGGCATTCGTGTCATTGGGAGCGGTGATTTCAATGCTCGGTGGTGGAGCCGCATAAAATCAGACGAACGACTATGTCGGCAATAGTATATAACCGGAAAGAGACGTTTATACCACTCGTGCAATTATTACTTTGACGCGCTTTGCTAATTGATTGTCACATTCATTTTTCCGCTTCCTCAATCATCGCTTTGCAAGATAACAATGTGCCTTAAATTTGCTCCACTGACCCACATTTGATACTCGTACATTTTTTATCTCGTGGTCCAATCAAATTTCGTATCAAATGTCTGACTGGATGTAATATCAGATTTTCTTTTTCGTACTTCTTACAATCAACAATAGTCCTTGGTCAGTCACCGTGATGGTTGCACAAAAAACGAAAGCAATGCTTTATGCATGTGTTTTCCGATCTACAGCTAGATAATTTGACAAGATTTTTTTGAAACTTTGGATATATTCTCATTAATTTGCAACTTCTCACTGTTTTATACAAAATAATGAATGATCTAGAATGACATTTTTTCTTTGATGATCAATTAATGTATTTATTCGAAAATACTTGACGCAACTATACTCTCTAAATCTGAATTAGTGAAAAGTAGGTCACTGATTTACTTTAGTGAAAAATTCTACTAACTATTAGTCATTTTTGACTAAAACTTTAGTGAAAAGTTGAAACCTTACTAATTGAAATAGTGAAATACAACTAATAATTAGTGAAAATTTTCACTAAAGTAAATTAGTCACCTACTTTTCACTAATTCAAATTTAGAGAGTATAAGATGATGGAAACATATATTTAATATAATTTGAGATATCAATGATATATCCTAGGATAATAATCATGTAATTGAATATGATGAGGATTATTAATTAATCAGCATGATCCGAGATGCCAATGAGCTTTTATTATAAATGACAATGTATAATATAATATTTCATTGACAATCTCCACTTATATAATATCTACTATTCGATTTCTAAAATCTGGCTTGAATAAGATACGTGGTATTTAATATAGTGGGTTTCTATTTTCAAAAATTTTCGAAGGTTTGGGAATCTTGGAACCATAATACACGATCGATGATCCGTTATGCTGGGGAATGCAGCGGTAATCAACTATCTATGGTCGCTTCCTTTTAAGTTCGTTCGAATGTTAGTGGGATGTCTTCCGCTCTCGAGCAATGGAACTTTAAAAACTTACTCTAACTCTAAATCTATCAAATTTCGTACATTGTAATAAAAATCTCTACAATGTATCAATTCAAATCAAATGAATTTCCATCTCAACTTTATTGTAATTTGATTACAAGAATTAATTACATTTAATTGCTTAGAAAAATTATAAAGAAAAAGCCAATGAAAACGATGAAATTCAATTATTATTTGCAAACATGTTTTAGAATCAAATACTATAAAAGTTAGTACCGAAGATACCTTATATAATCTTTTGAAAAGTATTAAAATACAACATAAGCTTTCTAATTTCAAATTATGCAGATATCATTGTTTTTAATTGGATCCAAGTAATGATGGAAATTCTTTTGTATTCTTTCGAGCGTTTTTTAAGCACTTTTTATGAATCTTAATACTTTGAAGTTTGAGCCCTCGCGTAAAATCGATCCCTCTTTATTTTCTGCGGTTGATTATTTCTCCTTTTTTATTTCTTCTTGATAGAAGAGGGTGTCCACTTGCAGCCAACCTTAGGGTATTGAAATACATGGATCAGGTATCTTGGATAAGAATATAAGGTATAGACATTATAGGCTGTAGCCGGTCGCTCGAGCAAGAAACGGATGGAAGTCCAGGACCGTATCAATAAATAAGTGTTCTTAATGACCTTACCCCTATTCCGAAAACCTGGTCGTAACCGACTTTCATTTCATTCATCAGTTTACACTTACATACATACTAGTTTATTATAGGAGTTATAGGACGTTGTTGTTATAAGTTTTGTCCTTATTTCACTGATAAATTGGAATCTGAAAGATTCTTTCTATAATTCATTATATCATCTAATGAAATACTTATCAATATGAATTCGAGTTTCAGGTTTTAGCACTTTGAACTCTTATTACCCTACTAACACGCTTTCGCTAATGACGAGCCTTTTATTATCTTTCTACATATACTGACAACGATCCAGTCACAGAATCTCTTTCTCTATCTTCATAAATTCACCCATAAATTCTTCGTTTGTGATTATTCTGCAGCATATATTACATTCTGCTTAGGATTACATTGAAAGTCTCGGGGACTGCGGGTATTATAAGTAGTCAATTTACCAGCTTTAGCAAATGCATCGTTTCGTTGCTTATTGACCTATTTGCAGGCGATCGCTTGAAACTTTTAAATATAGTTGTTTGATAAGAGAGTAATTTAGTTTCTGTATGTGGAAAACTGTTAGAAATGTTTTACAGTTACAAATGGGATCGACTTCTTTTTAATCATGTGTCGGATTTAATTTAAAATTTTCTTAGGGGGTTTTATCATCATACTAAATCTCAGTATAAATTTTTGATCCAAAAGTGGATCAAAGCATTGTTTCGATTGTTTTTTTCATTATTCAAAGCTTTGATCAATTTGACTTCTTTAGTGTGATACTTTTACTTCTTTGAAATAGACGAAATTATTAAGAAGTTTTGGCTGAAAATAGGAATCCTAACAAGTTTTATGAAATCATCGATTTTGTATTATATTTAGATTCTTTGTATATTACGTCGTCTGATTAGGAATACATGATTTTTTATTTGGACCTTGGGAAGATTTACATATATAAAGACACGCAAGTTTCATGCTTATGAATATTATACATAAGAATAAGTAACATTGATGACCAATGAGTAAGAGTAATTACATGTTTACACGTAATTAATCAATTAAAATCTTACATGCGCGTTAAAAAACGAATACTCTTTAGTTATAGACCATTTATAAAACTGATACAGAACTTTGATGGAAAATGGCACCAAAGAAGTTACGTAACTATTATTTAACAGGGAGATAACATCTTATGATTATAATGTTTATGTTCTAAACGTAACAAGTTAACAACAATGTTACCAAACACTGCTAACTAACATAGAACTTTGGTCTAGGGTTTAATGTCTCATTATTGAAGTACTAATCATACTTCTTTCGTTTTATAACTGTTGTCATAACTTTCCAACTATAAATTTTAAAATTATCACATTTTACAGCTGATCTAAGCAATATTATTAATGCTTCCTCTATGGGGAAGCAAATACTTTTGCTATTTAATTATAATGAGGAAGTCAAGTTTAGCTCATCAAATGAGCATAAAATTACAAATACAAGCAAAGATAAATACCCAAGATCGTATTCATAGCTAGTTTATTATTTTTTCGCGCATTTCTCAGCATTTCTTCGCTGTCTTTTTTACATTTTCATACTGCTTCGATTAAAAGACTTTATTTCAATGTACCAAGGAGTGAGACGGCCCTGGTTCGGGGTCGGAGTGGCGGACCAACGTCGACCACAGTTGTCTCGTCGTTCGAATCGGTTGAGCCTGAGACTCCTTGATACTCAAGATCTGCTGACGTTTCTTTATATATTTACACTGTCCTTCAGTTTTCCGATTTTAAAAATCACCCACTTTTCGCGCGGAAATTCAGTGTTGTGACAATTTTATGGCCACGATGGCTCCCGTTCGATCAATCGGTCATCGATCGCAGATCACCTCCGGGAACCACGATCGGGAAGAAAAAACGAAATTCTTCAACTGAGATCCGTACTGTGCTTCGTGGCTCGTTCGTGCGTACGAATGCAAAACTTCCGTGTGTACGTCACGCACCATACGAAAAAGGAATTCGAAAAAAATCAGGTGTCCGGAATTCAACCTTTGACCGCGTTTTTTTTAAAATTTTTTTAAATGTCTTCTTAACTTTTTTTATTAATCTTCGCTAGGGTTTTTTTTCAGAATTTTCAGAGTGATCTACAGCTACGGGTGATCTAGGTAAATATTTTCAAAAGTTGGGACGTGTGTCCTAGTTTCTTTAAAGTACTTTTTCAATATAAAATATTTAAAAATAAATTTTTAACAAAGGATAAATTATAAAATGGAAAGTATTGGAATGAAGAGGTAGTAAGGATTAGTAAACGTCTTCAAGAACGGAAAATTGGGAAACGCCTGATTCGAGCTTCCGGGATGTTTGGATTAGATTTGATCTGCAAATTATCTTGGATTTATTTTGAATGAGAAAGTGAAAGCTACGAGTGCTTGTGAGAATTATGTGGTTAGTGCTTGATTTGAAGAGTTTCTGAGTGGAATTGGATTTTGGAGCAACCTGTTCTCGCTACTACTTTGATGATCAACGAGATTGTGCCAATTTTGAGAAAGCTGTGGGAAAATATATTATCTGGGTTTTATATGTTTTAAAGTCTTCTAAACTTTTTTTTTTAAATTCGTTGTTTTTCAAAAAATACATCAATTTTTATCAAAGTTAAAGTTTTATTTTATATTCGAAAAGTTCCGTTTGCTTCCGGTACCAATGGTACCAGAATACACGTTTTTGAATAAAAGTTTCATGGCTCTAAAATGTTTTTAATTGTAACCAGTCCCCAATTATATATATTAAAAATGCTTCTAATTGAATATCCGGATCAATTGATGAAAAGATAGTACACGTTTTTTGAGAAAAGCTATTGCTACAAATAACGGTTTTTATAACTTAAGTTTGAATAAACCCTTTTTTCTGTTAAAATTACTTGTAAGTGGAAAACAGTGTATTTTTTCTAGAATAAGTGTAATAATTACATTCAACGGCCTGTATTTCCGGCTTGAGAATCCTTGTTATGTGGGAAGTCAATTTTCTCAAGAAACATAATTTTACTGTTAAACTTGAAGTTTTTTCTTTTTAAAAAGTAGTAAAATAGAGCATTTTCATTTTCACTAATGACTTAATTAACCCAGTTTCTGTTATTAATTTTTTAATTTAAACAGGGCATGGTATTTTAAGTTAGGGGTATTCAACTGATGACCTTGGACTTTAATAACTTTTTCTTTGCGGTCAGTCGGTGATGAACCCACTTTTAGAGAAATTTTACCTGAATGCCTAAAAAAAAGTTTGCTCCAAATATTTCAGGTTGAAAACTAAATGAGTTCATGTATTCAAGGTCAACATTTTTTAATTTTTGAACGAACATTTTTAATTCTGAGAGAATTCTTTTACGTATTTCGATTTAAAAAATCTGGAATGTTGATCTCTCATTGAATAAGTAATTTCATTAATGACATTCTGCAAGCCCCCATTTCTTATTCCTTTATTCATCTCTGATTTCAGGATCACCTTGGCGAGTAGGTATCATGCCTGGCGCAAAAATGTCAGTAGTTGGTGACTCTATCAGGCTGGTTCCTGCTGGAAGTCCCGCGTTATTTGAACTCTCGGCCCTTGGCTTCAGTTCCAATGATGTCGACGTGCAGATTACCTGTAAGCAATATTTCACAGATCTATTTTATCACTCAGTATAAGACTAAACTGAAAATAAATTTAAATTCTTCAAGGTTTTCTATTATCTCTTATAAATTAAGACTATATTTTAAATTATAAAAATCTTATTTGAAAATGTATAATTTCAGCGCCATCAAAGCGACACATTTCTGCACGAATTGACGATGAGCCAGGGCGAACCGGAGATATTCGAGTTGAGTTCAATCCGACCGAGGTTGGAAGTCACCTGGTGGAAGTGAGCATCGCGGGACAAAAGCTACCGGCAGGTCCTCTCGTCGCCAAAGTTTACAACAGCAACCTTATTCAAGTTACTGACGTACCTAGTGCTGTAGTGGGACATGCCTGCCAATTTAGAGGTATAATTACTATTATTATAGTCCTGCAATAAATTAAAAAGACTTGTAAAGATTATTATATTTGAAGCGAAACGTCAGGATTGTATTCATAAGTGAAAACTGCAGGGTCATGAAAGATACGTAAGGAAAAGGTCAAGAGAATCTAATCTTCTCTTTAGAAAGTAAAGTTTTGAGCATTGTTCAGGTTGATAGGATGTCATCAATTCACTATAATTTAGTAGAGTAATAATTTTCTATGCACAAAGGGATTTTTCTACTTGATTTCATCTTCCTAAGACAAATAGAGAAAATATTATCTTATAGAATTTGGTTTCTTGAAAGAATTAAGTTCTAAAGAGCCAGAAATTTTGTTCAATTAAGCTAAGAAGCAAGAAAACTTATAGATAATTTTTCTGAAGCTATTTTTCTTTTTCCTGGAACTTTCGAAGCTTATTTTCAAACGTTTTGGGTCTTCAAACTTTATTAAAACATTTAGCTAGTAAAATAAGAGTCCTATCAAGACTTTAAAACTAAAACCTACAAGTCTCCTCAAAAGATAATAACCGAGTCTTAATTTTGCAGTGGACGCAAGTGCCGCCGGAGAAGGTCAATTAGAAATCTCAATTAATGAAGGAGAGGTTCCTAACCACGTGCAAGTAGTAGGAGGAGGTCGTTGCCTTGTTTCCTTCACGCCTGATGTTGCCAAGCCTCACTATATTGATATCAAGTTCAATGGAGAAGCCGTCCCCGGGTGTCCTTTCATCTGCAATGTATCCGATACGAGCAGAGTTACTCTCAGCCTAAACCATCTAGAGTTGATTCCTGTGGATCAACCCGCCAGCTTTCACATGGCTGTCGATGGTAGTGGTAGCGCCGAGCTTGCGGTTTCCGTAAGAGGTAAGTTCTCATCGTTAATTAAAGTCTGGATTTACTATTCTTAAGATTCTGGATTCATACTATGAAGACTCCGTAACTTACGCATCATCAATTTTAATTTTATTACAACCTTCTCTTTCTAGGACCAACTATGGAATTACCTGTAAAAGTCACAGGAAATATTCACAGTGGCTTCACCGCAGAATTCACACCTAGAGATGTTGGTGTACACACCATTAGTGTAGAGTACAATGGTCACCCGGTAAATGGTACGCCTTTTTTGGCCAAAGCTTTTAATGCAGATAAGGTCCTGATTGGATCTGTTGCAAGGGGCAGTGTCGGACAACCAACGCATTTCAGTGGTTAGTTATTAATTTATGTTTTAAATTATCAATAGAGTTTACAGGTAGGAAATGGGTAACAGTCATTTAGAGATACTATTTAAACTAAATTAATAAATGATGGATTGAATTACTAAAGGATTTTGAAAATAATATAATAATTCTTTTTAAATAGTTGATGCAAGTCAGGCTGGTGAAGGAAACCTAGAAATAACGATATCGGCACGTGGACAAAATATACCTACTCAAGTGACGCCACAAGGCAATGCACGATTCTCAGTTAGTTTCGTACCATTCGAGGCATGTGAACACATTATAAATATTGCCTTTAATAAAAGAACTGTGCCCGGCTGTCCGATTATTACGAGAGTGGGTGGCGATAGCAATGTTACAGTAAGTGGGCAGGCATTAAGCAGTGCTGGGTTAGGTCGGCAAAGTTATCTTACCGTCAGTAATGTTGCCGGTAGCTTGGAAGATTTAGAAGTTAACGTTGAAGGTAAGTTTTTACTATTACTTGAATTAATTCCTGTTCAAATTAGATCTTTTTATGAATAAAGTTAAGTAGTCTACTCAGCAGGATTGTTTGGTTTCGCAGTATATAACTTCAGATTTAAATAAATATTTATTTCATTTACTCCACTTCAAATCAGGTATGATGTAAATTTTAAGTAACGAAATAATCTGCTTCCAAACGATCCTGCGTTTTATATGAATTTTAGAAATAATGTTTTTAGCCAAAGCAAAGTTTTGAGAGAATACTCAAGCATGTTTTTCCTACTGTCATATTCCTTTCATTCACCAAGAGTATGATGCTAACTTGAATTCATTTCCTCACGATTGCGAATCGCTGGTATGACTCATTGTTTATGTTCACTTTACCACTTCACTGTGCAGATTGTTTTACTAATTATATTTGGATTTGTGTTATTGCACCGCAGTGTTCTAATTCTAGTGTGTTTGTGGATTTTTTGCAAATAGTTGCAAACAATTAGATTTAATTCAAAAGCAAATGGAAACTTAATCTTGATGATGAAGAAGTTTAAATTCTTTTTTATCATGAGGAGTTTAGAATAATCTTATTCTTGAAACAATACATGAAACAATTGTTCATCAAGACAAATTTTCCATTTTTCTGCTATGTGATTTTCTTAATTAAACACTGTTGTAGATTGTTAATTTTTTTTCTAATTTCAGGTTGAATGAATGTCTGTGTTTTTAGAATAATTTTATCTTCTAATGTTTTGTTATACTTTTTTCATATAACACATACTCAAGGTAGTCACAAATTACTGATGAAGTTTTGAACAGTTTGGAAAACTAAATCATTATAAAACAAGTTTTTCTCAATTCTAATTTATGTCTACCATTTTTTGCACGGTGTTAATATCTGCAATACTTTTTTATTTAAGAAAATCTTTTTTCTTTCATGTTGCAACTTAATGAATGATTAGACTGTAAAATGATTTTGATTTGATTAACTTTAATTTTAGTCTTTACAATAAAAGATTTTGAATATCTTCAAATTAAAAACAATTAGGATTGATCTAATATTTTAATTATCTTTTAATTGAGAATGAAAGATGCCATAAATTAATCTTTCTGAAACTTTAAAATGCTTGATTTTTTTTCTAGGAAGTAAAGATTTCGAAAGTTCTTTGAGAAAATTAGACCGCACTTGTTCACCGATCAGTGTACTAATTTGCAATTATCATCCAACGTCAAGATTTCAAATTAACAAATGTGTTTCTGTTCTATGTTGGGGAGCAAATAGCACAAAATGTGTCTGTCTCGTTACTGGTGACTTGAGAGCAATTCTCTCTCTGTTGCAGGTCGGCCAGCTTTCAGACTACGACATTACTAGACTTCTCAAACAAAATCTTTTCGTTTTAACCTTAGCTTATTGAAATAGAATGAAACAAATGGTGGTGGGTCCCTAACTACACTCAACTGAAGCTCTCTGTAAGGATACACTAATCTCACACTCCTTATGCATCATTGGTTACTGCTCTTTTCACCCTTTCTGATTTACTTAATCATTTAGTACTCTTAATTATTTGTAAGTAGTTGCTAACTCGTCCGTGCCTAATACAAGCGTTAAGTTACTTCCCCTTTCTCCCTGTAATCGCAATAATACTAGAAAAAAACACATTCCAAAATGTGTACAAGCCATCAGCTGCTGTGGTGCTACAGATTTATTTTAAGTTACTCTTAGTTGCTTTAGTCTATTTAAGACAAATATTTTTGTCGTTAAAATTTATTGTGCCAACAATGTAGCCTCTCTTTCTTAAATTGCCATGGATTAATAATTAATTTATCATTTTAAAGTAATTGTTTAAAGCAGTCCTTTAAAAAAAAACTGTTGACAAGTGTCTTTCAAATCTAAAAGCCTTATTAATAGTTTTTTGTAAGTAATTTAATTTGAGATTCCGATAGAATATTTTAATATTTTAACTTTTGTATTTGAAACTTGTCGTAAACTTGTTTGAACATGTTTCTCTGAGCTTGGTTATAAAACTACGGGATACACATGGTTATGCTTGGAGAGATCGAACTAACATTGTTAAAAAATCCCCTTAACTTTTGATCGCTGGTAAAGAGCCGTAAAAATCGTATTGCTTGTACTGCGCTTCTTTAATGGTGTGTTGGTCGATCGCGAAACCAAATCATGACACACAAAGAAGATTGGCGACATTCGATTTTTGTGGTCCACTCCCAGTGCCCCGATAATCCACCCTAGTTGGCTGACTAAATTTTATTAAACGACTAACCGGCGGACTTGTTAGGACCCAATGGACAGGCCGTACCAGCTCAAGTCACCGACAATAAAGATACAACCTGCACTGTGGCATTTACACCAAGAGTTGTTGGAGAACATAAAATATCTGTGAGCCACAGAAACGTCTCCGTGGTCGGTAGTCCCTTTAGCTGCAAAGTCTACGACGTCGCTGCTATTAAAGTGAAGGATGCAAAACGAGGAGTAATCGGAATACCAGTCACCTTTTTAGGTACATATGTATTTCCAATTTTTCTAATCTTTTTTCATTTTGTTTATTTTTAGTGTTTGTTTTTTTTAAACGAGATCTTTTTCTTGTAGTGGAAACGAGTCAGGCGGGACCAGGAAATTTAGAAGTGACAGTAAATGGAGGTCGAGTTCCAACTTCTGCTCAAGCTCAGGGTCCCCACACCTACGCAATTTCTTTCACACCTCGAGAATCAATTGTACATACTGTGGATCTACGTTTCAATGGCGAAGATGTTCCGGGTAGTCCCTTCAGTTGCCCGGTAAATTCCTGATCCCTCTAAATGTTACTATGAAAACTACTAATACAATAATCCTATAGAGTCTAAAAATAAAATCATCTTTTGTAAAAACAGGTGAATGATACAGCACGAGTTCTAATCACTGATGGACTTGAAAAGATATCAGTAAATCGTGTCGCGACATTTACTATTGAGGCTGCTCCTTCACTAGGCACTCCAGCAATTGAAGTTCTTTCGCCTACGAGAGAAAGTGTACCTGTTCAGATCAAACAGACTGGACACGGCTCTTACACTGCTGGTTTCACACCCAAAGATGTCGGTACGTGATTTATGATTTAAGCAATGACTTCTAATTATCTATAATATCTGAGATTTATCAAAATTAATTAAGCTAATAGAATATTAAAATAAATTTCTTCTTGCGTGCAGGTGACCACAGCGTCGAAGTTAAATTGAGAGACTCGCATGTCGAAGGAAGTCCTTTCCTCGTAAAGGCTTACAATGCTGATAAAGTAAAAGTCACAGATATCAACAGTGGAATTGTCGGAAAGCCTGTCTTTTTCAGCAGTAAGTATTCTTTTTGTTCCGAACTTTAATTTAATGCAACAGTCGTAAAAATATAAATTAGTCTCTTAGAAGTTAGTAGTATCATCTTTACTATAACCATAATTTTTTTTGTAGTCAATGCAAGTCAAGCAGGTGCCGGAAATTTAGAAATAATCGTCGCAGTTAATGGGAAGAATGTACCAAATTACGTACAAAGCGAAGGAAACGCTAAGTTCAGGGTAAATTTCAAACCACAAGAAGCAGCGATGCACAGTCTCAGTGTTCGATTTAATGGCGAACCTGTACCAGGTATATATTGAATTTTAATATCGTTATTCAATTTATTATAAATTCAAAATTACCTTGTAAACTAAATTGTAAAACAATTCTCACAGGATCACCATTTAGTTGTAAAGTGGTTGGAGCAGGACAAGCTTTAATAACTGGTCACAACTTAAAAATGGGAGCCGTCAAGCGATTAATAGCCTTCAATGTTGATCCTCAAACGGTTTCGATGAACTGCGATGTGATCGTCACACCTCCATCGAATATAGCGCTTCCTATAACGATAGAACCAATTGATGGAAAATACAATATTAGTTTCATGCCTACGGAAGTGGGAAGACATAACATCAGTATTTTACTAGATGGAGAACCCATAAAAGGATCTCCGTTTGCTTGCAACATCTATGATGTAACGAAGGTAAGGACTTTCGATTTACTTTTTAATAAATCTGCTTTAGAATAATGTTTTGTTTTATTTATTAATAATACTTGAATTTTTATAGGTTCACGTTTCCGGCCTATCCGAAGCCTTGCTTGGACAAGCGACAACATTTACGGTGGATGCTGCGGAGGCTGGGGAAGGTACTTTGGAACTGGTAGTGAGCACTGAGAATAATACCGTCAAGGCCGAAGTTGTTGCATGTGCTCGGGGACTTTATGATGTGACCTTTGTTCCTCAAACAACGAGCACCCACTATGTCAACATCAGTTTTAATGACGATAATGTCCCAGGTTTGTAATATTTACGGATTTTATTTAGAATGTGAAAACTAATAAGGAAGAGATTTGTCGTTCCGTTTTCTTAACGATCCCTGCTGTAATCGACATATAAAATTAAATTACCACCAAGCTGTAAAAGAGAAATATGTATCTACTTTCTTTAAATCTTTAAGAGCGTCATTAACATTTACATTTCAGGAAGTCCATTCAAGTGTCGAGTTATTAGTAGCGTACTCGATGGACCTTCGATGATCAGAGTAGGAAACACTGCTTACTTAGATTTAGACATGCCAGGTCTCGCTGGTCCAGTGTCTGCAGAAGTTACAAGTACGTGTTGCCTTCAAAAATATTTGAATAAAATATTCAATTAGTCTTTAAACTATTTATTTCATTATATTAATCTACTCAGGTCCAGACGGCATTATCATTCCATGTGCTTTGAATAAACTTTCCCCAAATCTGTATCGCGTTGAAGTTAGAACAAGGCAAGTCGGAACTTACAACGTAGTATTTAGCGATGGCCAAAAAATGATCAGTTCCCAGACACTGCAAGTCTTCGACCCAACCAAAGTCACGATAAAAGAAATATCAGATACTGTTTGCCATCGCCCTGGGACAATTTTAGGTATCTATTCACTATTTATAAGCTTCTACAACTCTTTCCAACTATTTTTAAATCTGTAATAGAATTAAAGTAAAACCAATTAAAATATTTCGATTTTTTTGCAGTGATTGCTTCCAAGGAAGCTGGTCCTGGAAAATTGAGCGTAAATGTCCGAGCAGGTGGAGCTGATGTCGATAGTTTAGTGAGGGAAAGAGACAATGGGGTTTACGAAGTTATTTTCCATCCAACACGAGCCGCGCCTCATCGAGTTCACATCAAATACAACGAGGTCCATGTTCAAGGTACTTTTTAAATTCTTAAATTTTCATTTACAACTATAATTTGGATGGCTTTATGATCTCTGGATATAATTTAAAATTCTAGGAAGTCCTGTTGACGTTGCTGTACGAGGACCAACTGGCGGACGAGAAGTTACAGCGACAGGGTTGGGATTATACCAATCTTGTGTGGGCAAAGTAACTTCATTTACTATCGAAACTTTGGGACGTCCTGGAAAAGAATTTGACGTGGTGATCAGCGGACCGCAAGGAAACGCGGTTCCTGTGCGATGCTACCAACATCGAGATGGCAACTTATTAGCTGAATTCACAACTAATTCGACTGGTAAGATTAATTTAAATTTATATTATTAATTTGAAATTGTAGAATTTTGCGTTCAAAATATGAACTTTTATGCTTGATTTTTATTTTCTAGGAACCTACAAAATTGACGTCTTGCAAGGAGCGAAACCAGTCTTGGGTTCACCATTTTTCTGTCAGGCCTTCGACCCTAACAAAGTAAAATTGCAAGAACTGGGACCAACCACGGTATCCGTCCACGATCACGTTGCATTTAAAAGTAAGTTATCGAAAAGAACAATAAAAATGGACCCAAGCCTGTTTTAAATTATAGAATATAAAAATTAGTCTTAAAGTTCAATTAGATTCAAATCTTATAAAGCAACAACAAGTTTCCAACCAGAAATTTGTTCTCCAAGCATATTAAGTAACACACCTAATACCACACATAATAGAGGGTTGTAGTAATTGCATAATCCACGGTGAATGATTCATGAAACTTTCACTTTTGAATTGAACTGCAAGTGCAATACTTTCTTATCTTGCAATATCTTAGAGTAAATAAACTTGTTGTAAAATAAATACTAGCTCGATTATAAAATCCTATCGAAGTTCACTTATTTTAAGCTTCTATTATTTTTCTATACGTAATTATCTAATATTTAGACACTATTACTGTCACTTTGAAAACACTGACACGATTAATTAAAGCATCAAGTTGAACGCTTTCCACTAATTTAATTTCACCACTTATAATTTTCTTCTGACGGAGAGACCACAATTTTTCCACAAGAGGAGAGATCTTTCTTTCTCAGCAGTGAATGAACAGTTCATATTCAAATCTCTATGGAGAAAGTCGCATAACTTTTCTAGTATAATCATAATGTTTCTCAAGGCTGCCTAACATAATTGTAGTAAATATCAGAAATCTAGACTACTTTCAAATAGCCTTGCCCGTGCAGAAAGGTGAATGCAGTCTCTGATACGCAGGTTGCGCGTGCTAAACAAACGTTTTTGAATGAGCAACATCAGTTTTGAACTATAAAATTTCAGTGTTGTTTTTATTTATTAAAGTTAAATTAATGATGATTTTTAGAGAATTCGAAGATATGAGATTTAGCAGAATTACTCATTTGTGATAAGGTGGTGCGAATTTAGAAAATAGTAAAATAATTCAAGGATTTTTTAGTGATTAAAGCAGATGCTGGAATGGCGGAACTAGATGTCACAGCCACAAGTCCTTTAGGACAGGAACTTCCGTTACAAGTCACACCACTTAATGACGGCGCTGAAATGATTGAATTTTCACCAAGTGTTCCTGGCACTTACATGATCAACGTAACTTATGGTAAGAATCAGTGATTTTCTTTTATAATCTGAATTTTAAGAATTTTGTTAAGATTATTAAATATTTAAAAATCATATTGGTTGGACTAAATATCAATAAATACCTAATAAAAGTAAAGAATTTTAAATTAAAAGGATTGTATAATTTTAAATCGATAAGTTAAAAGTACAATTTAAAAATAAATATAAAAAATACTGCTTTCTTTAAAATCAAATAGATATCTTTCTTGTAAGCAACTTTCCTCAAGAAACTTAATAGAACACTGACATATATTTATTCTAATATTACAACTAAAAAAAATTATATGCATAAACAGGAGGTTGTGCCATTCCGGGTAGTCCGGTAATGTGTACAGTGGAAGCGGCAGGACAAGCTCGAGCAAAAGGCGAGGGTTTACTCACTGGTCTCGTAGGAAAACCCGCTCATTTCATGGTAACCGGCACACGGAGTCCACCAGCCGTACAGGTAGTTGTTTGATAAAAATAATCTTGAATTTGTTTCAACAAATCAAAGAAATCTATCTCTTCAATTCTATCCTAATTTATCCAGAAAAACAATTAACAGTATAATTATAATTTCTTGAATATTTAACATTAAACAAAAAATTTAATTATTTTCAGGTTGATGGACCAGACAGCATATCGAAAGCAACAATCGAGGCAGGAGCAAATCCCGGAACTTGGAACGTATCCTATACTCCAACGGAAGTGGGAGTTTTCGACATTAGGGTTGTTTGTGCTGGACAGCAATTACCAGGTTCTCCCTGGCATCCAAAGATCATTGATACTAGGAATCTTCGAGTAATAGGTGGCTGGTCAGCATTGTGCGACGAATTGGGACGTTTGAAAATTCAACCTTCAAACAAAATAAGCTTTGATACCGCAGAAGCTGGTCCTGGTGAACTGAGTGGAAAAATAGGAGATCATCCCTTGTCTTTCGAAATGACATCTAATAACAGGTTGAAACTTGTATCACCTCAATTAAATGGGGGAGAACATCGCTTCGAAATATTATTCAATGGCGTGCCCTTCCCGGGAGCTCCTAAGCTCGCTGTCGTCCAGGATGGAGAGGTAATTAATTTCTTATCCTGGATTTTGCGAGAAAAATTAATTTTGTTCTCGAGAAATGTTATAATTTAATACAATTCGAAATTTTCCAGCCTCCATTGCAAGACACGAGCAGAGTAATGTTAAGAGGTCGAGGCTTAACATCTGCAAAATGTGGAGAGGAAGTCAGTTTTACAATTGATGGTTCTCAAGCCGGAAATGGAACACCTAAAGTTCAACTGTTTTCGCCTACAACCGAAGTCGCGGTCAATTTACAGCATTTAGGTAATTTATAATACTTAATATTGTAATAGTTATTTTTTGAATAATTAAAAAAATTTTAATTAAATTTTAATGTTTTTCGATTTATAATTTAAAGGAGATAGTGTCTACCGAGCGAGTTACGTACCGCTTACAGCGGATTCGCTTTTAATGACAGTATCTTGGAACGGAAGACAATTGAAAGGATGTCCCCTACAAGTTAATGTCACGAGTGCAGCTGATGCCTCACGTGTAATTTGTTCCGGAGAAGGACTAAAACATGGCATAGTCGGGCAAGAAATAAGAAGTTTTATCGACACGAGGAGGGCTGGACCTGGTAAGGAAAAATATGGAAAATAAAAAAATTATTTCAATGTAAAAAGTACTGAATTTTGAAAGAAAAATATATTAATATCCATTATTATTAATTATAGGTGAGTTAACGGCTCATTGCGATGGACCTCATAAAGTTGCATATTGTGAACTTTATGATCATGGAGATGCGACGTTCACATTAAATGTCAAACCTCAGGAAGCAGGAAGGCACTCTCTCACCATTAAATACGCGGGCGAACATGTAACTGGCTCTCCATTCACTTTGAGAGTTTCTGGAGCACCTGATGCCTCTAAAGTAAAATTTAATTGATTATTCGATAATTGATTTACCTGTTGAGAGTATTTAAAATTAAAACATTTAAAAATATACATTTTTCCATTTTAGATGCTTAAAATTATGTAACTTCAAACTCAAATTACAACAGTTTAAAAGAAATCTAAATCGTTCAAAATTGCATAATTTCATATGATTTTGTAATTTCCAATTATTGAGTAACATTTTTTTAAAATATCTCAATTCCGGAACTGATATGAAGTTATCAGTACCTGTTCTAAAAAGTGATCTTGCGAATCCAGTATAACTAGAAACAGAAACAACATTGAAAACATTGAGAGTGAGCTTATTGAAATGTCATTTTATTTTTATTTTTTATTGAAACAGGTTCGTGTTTATGGACCAGGGATAGAACATGGTGTTCTAGCAACATTCCAATCTCGATTTATTTGCGACACTAGAGGTGCTGGTGCAGGACAACTGACTGTAAGGGTTCGAGGGCCGAAAGGAGCTTTCCGAGTGGAAATGCAGAGAGAAACTCAAAAGGATCGAATTATTTTATGTCGATACGATCCTACTGAACCTGGCGACTATAGAGTGGAAGTAAGATGGGCTGGTGTACTCGTACCTGGATCGCCATTCCCTGTTAAAATCGTCGACACACAGGACGAATTATTATTGCTATCACAGGTTCCATGTCTTTAAAGTTGATCAATTATTTCGTTGATACTTTTTGTCTAATTACTTTACTTTAAAACTTTTTCTTTATTATTACAGGGTGGAGACACTTACTCGACGAGCCATCATACTCTCACATCGTGGCGTGGTTCACAAGCAATATTATAAGTACCAAGCATAACAATGTTATTACTTTGTAAGAACTAATAGTATATTTTATTTTATACATATTATATATTTTACTATAGCTTATATAAGCTTTTCGAATAAAATATTTATCACATTTTCTGTGGATGTATATTATTAATTACCAAGATGATATAGAATATATATCAAATATATGTTAATGATTAATGATATTTTCTTAAGTTACAATAAAAAAAACTAGTTTCTCAGTTAAGAATAAAAATCCTTTTATTTATTTACAATACAAAGAAACTATTTTAACCCTTTTTTACAACTTCATCGCTTGTCCTTGTTCTTAGCGTCCATCTTACTCAAAGTTCGGAAGACCTGCTTCTTGAGTTCTTTCTGTCTATTAAATTTCTTAGCTTCTTCTATTTCGACTCTGGCTTTATAGGCTGCAATTCTCTTGTGAGTAGCTTCCTTCTCCTTCTCCTGCTTATAATTGTACGTTGTCTTAATCATCTTCATCAATTTGTCAATATTTTCCTCCTTCGGTTCTCGAACAACCGCCACTCGTTTTTCCTCCACCGTCTTCCTTCTCTTTCCTGGCACTTGTGGAAGTTTAGGCTTATCTCTATATGGAAGCTCCTTCTGCAAATTCTTTGGAATAACCAAAGGTTTGAAGACCTTAACGTCCCTTTCAACTGGAACATAAAGCGAATCTGTATTCGGTTGAGCTTTAATCATCTTTTCCCTCTTCAATTGACCAATCGTCTTCATTCCACGCCACTTGTTTTTCTCGTTTGGCGGTAGAAGCAAAGAAGTCACAGGATTGTAGAACTTTGGAATGTCCACTTTATACCAAGTGCGACAAAATACGATGTCACTCAACTGTATTTTGTCTTCGAAAGTTGCTCGGAAACATCCTTCGGGTTTAGAAATCGCTTTCTTGATCTGACCTCGAATTCCAGAGACGGTTTTTATCCTAACTCCTTCAAATTTGGCGACTTCTAAAGTCGAATTAAACATGTCTTTGATGAACGCAGTTTTCTTGTAAATTTTTAGAGGAGTACCAATCAGTTTTAGTTTCTTAACGACTGTGGTAGTCTTTTGCGTTTCTACCACAGTTCCGGTGGCTGCTATCCTAAATCCAGGTTCTCTCGTCGATACATCTTGCACCGCTAAGATTCCCGAAGTCTGAGGAGTTATTGGCCCCCAAAAGTGGCCCATGCAAGCTACATGCTCAGGTGTATATTTCAACATTCTGTTCCTCAAGTTATCTTCTAACTTGGAATAGATGGAAATAGTCTGAAATCTTCTCCAACCAACTGATATTATCAGAGGATTTCTGCTTTTAAGGATTTTGGGATACCATCTGTGCTTCTTTATCCTCACTTGTACGTAACCGACATTTTGTTCTCCAGATAATAATCCTCCAACAATAAGAGGGTAAGAGGGATCGAAATGTTCTATTAATTCGTAAGGGACTGAGTTAAATTCCACTCGAACGTACATTCCGGGACGATAGCCTTCGAATTGAACTCTCACATCGTCGTCCAAGCCTTCAAATTCCGATTTATTCAGTTTCGACTGCCTCTCCGCTTCCTGTTTCAATTCGTCATAATAAGATTTGTCGTTCTGGTCATACTCGGCCTCAAATTCTTTTTTCAGCTTTAGCTTCTTCTCGAGAAGCTTCTTCATTTTCTCATTCTCCTCCGAATTTAATTCTTTAGGTGCTTTTTCTGAAAATTAAAATTTTGATATTAAGAATTGAAAAAAGCACGAAATTTTCTAATTAACTATATAAGATATTTAATTTGAGAATAATCTTACCACCATCTGTAGATTTGCCTTGAAACTTTTCTCCAGTCTCCAAATCCTCGAAATCGCCGTAGACTTCATCTTCATTCAAATCGTCCAGTTTTAAAAGCTCTTCTGCATCTTCTGATTCTTTCCATTTTCCGGTAACGAATCGATTAACTAATAGAGCTTTGTTCTCCAATGTCAACCAATCTTGCGTCGGCTCCGTTGAGAAAAATGTACAATCTTCTTTATTTTTAAGCTCTCGGGTTTCCAATTTTTGTTCTTGTTGTTGCTTAACGACTTGGAATATTCCACCAACTAATTTATCTTCAGACTCTTCAGAGTCTTTATTTTTATTTTCCTCTTCTATGTGACTCTTATCAAAGACACTGTATACAATTTTCTCGATATTCACATTTTCTCGTCGCCGATTAAAAAATGCATCTCGAGCTTTTTGTGCCAAGTTGCTCTTCCATCGCAGAGTATCATCTTCTTCATCTTCTTGATCTTCTTCGTTATTCATGGACTCTTTATCAGATCCATCGAAACTCATATTCTCTCGCTCATCTCCGCTTAACTCATCGAAGCTTTCTTCATCATCGGTGTTGTTTTTGTCCTTTGACTCAGAATTTTCGAATGATGATGCATCTATCATAGAAAGAGCTTCTGTGATTCTATCTTTAATGTAAGTATCCTTACTTCTGCTTGGAGGCTGATTCACTTCTATGCCTTCATTCTTTGCTCTTTTAATTTTGACTTCTGGCTGGCGTTCATCCAAATCGTCGTCGGAACTTTCATTATTCGAATCTTGGATTTTCTTTCTCTTCGAACTTGATTTTTGTTTAGTTGTTAGATCTTTTTCAGCATCATCTTCAGATTCATTTTCATCTTCCTCTTCTTCGAGTTCAATTCCTTCGGCATCTTCTTTATCTTCGGCTTCACTATCACTCGAATCTTCCTGCCCATCAACTGATTCTGTATTGTTTTTAAAGATAACTTTCCGCCTCACTCTGCCATTTTCTTCAACATTTTCACTCGTAATACCGAAAACGTTGTCGTCGACATCTTTCGATTTTATCGGTGTGCTATCACTGAACAATTTCAGTTCACTCTTTTCGAGTTTTTCATCCAGCATTTCTTCTGGATTCTGGAGAGTGCTCAGCAAACCCGTGTCGTCTTTGTGATAATGACTTCCACCTAAATCTATGTAGACCGCGTCTTTGTCGTAGACAATTCCACCAACGCCTGAAAAAGGCGCGTAGACGAGTCGTTCTTTCTCTACGAGAGCTCTCTTTTTTATTGTTTCTGGAAGAGGACAAGGATCTGGTAGGAAGCAGACGTCCTTGATTTGCAGATCTCCACATCCTGGTATGTGAACTGAAGAATCTTTCTTTAGAGGAACACCACGCACGTACCTGTAAAAAAATAAATCTTATTTTATTTTGGCTTTTATTTATTTTTTAAGATGACTGAATAGCTTTTTCTACTAAAAATTATAAATCCATACAAAAATACATTCTTCACATACCCATATAAACTGATAGTCCTATCAACTTTCGGATTGTTCCGTATTTCTTCTGGACTCGTCAAATCTTCAATCCTATCAGCCAATAAATATGGATGCGTTGTTCTCCACGTAAGAGGTCTGAATTTCATCACAGAAATAAATCGCGCCAGATTTTTCACTTCATTTCGAAGGTACTCATTATGTAGGATTCCAGAAAGATAAAACAATTTCGCTCCAGCGTAAACTTCTGTCCAAAATCTCTGTTTAAGAGATTTTTTCGTTTTCTTGAGAAGCGTCGCATTTTTAATCAGATCTAAATGCGTGAGAACACCCATGACCCTGGGCATGCCATGCACTTGGCAAATATTGAGAAACTCGAAAACCTCCATTTCAAACCCAAAAGAAGCGTCCACTAATAACAAAACCAAATCTGCGACTTTCGCAATATCGATCATGCTGTTGATATCGTTATTGCACTCTATGAAAGTGATTCTGCGTTTTTTACCAGATACAACTGTGACGGGACCAACGATATGTGTCAAAGGATGTCTAGTAAAGCTTTTGATAAGGCATTGAATGACTAGGGATTTTCCTACTTTAGGGGGACCAACAACTGCAACTAAAACCGGTGGAGGTTCCAAGGGGGTTCTATCTACCAAGGGAATATGTTGTTTCTTTGTTTCTATGTCTTGCTTGCGTCTGAATCTTCTTTCGGCCTTAATTGCCGAATTGAAAGTGAAAGCCTTGGGGTTCTTTTGTTTATCCGTTAACTCTTGGATATGGGTATTTTTCGACTTTTTCTTTTCTGCTTTGCGCCCTGCATTGCGATCTCGATGAGATTTATGCTTCACGGTATCCTCCTGCTCTCCAGCCATTTTTTTCGTTTATTTTATCTGCAAACGATTACTTAGCGTTAGAAAAATTCAGAATTGTTTGAGAAATTGTAATAATAACAAAGTATTAATAAAAGAACTCCATTATAGTAATATCACAATAAATTATCTAGATTTTTGAGATGATGATAAAGTAAATAATACTGATTTTGATTCAACTGTTATAAAAATCCATTGTTTGATAAACACTGAATAAATAAAAAGAAACATGCAGGCATGATATAACCTCTTTTATGCCTCTTTTACTTTACAGGCTTTAAATTAAAAATGTATTTGAAAAAAAGACTGTATGGCTTCTATATATATTTAATAATAAAAAATAGATGGTAAAATGATGAATATGGTATCAATTGGCGTAAATGCTTCTTATAAACGATTATTATAACTGAAAAGTAAACTTATTGGCATGAAAGTTTAGAATTTGAAATTCTTGAAAGTTTGTGAAATATATATTATTTATTTAATATAGATAAGGAAATTTGTGCATTTTAATATTGCTTAAAGTGTACAAACCTTATTTTGAGTTTAAATAATCCAATACATTCATTATCCACTGAAATTACTGAATCACATCACTCAAACTTTCATAATTCACGCGTGGAGATTTTGAGGTTAGGAAACATATATATATATATATATATATATATTTAGTTAGTCGACACTAAATCGATATAATGATATCGATATGCGGTTTTTATCGAATTCCTGGCGGGCAAATTTCAAAATACGAAAAAATCCTACACATTAGAAACATTAATATCAAATTAATAATACAATTATAAAAATTTTGTTTTTAAAATATATAGATACGTTTAATTCGAAACGCTTTAAATTTTAAATTGTACAGTTATTAATAGTGTTTAAAATATTTTTCAATATAATTAAATTAGTTAATTATTGAATTTCGATGCTTTTATACTTTAAATTGTTCAAATTTCAATATCTGATTTATTTTTTCAATATTATTATTATTATTATTATTATTATTATTATTATATTAAGAATAGAACTTCCATAAAAACGCTATAAAATATGAATTTGGAAAATGAGTTTAGAGAAACATAGCATCTAATTCAGAAATAAAAGCTTTTAATTTAATTCCACTTAAAAATACGTTAGTGCTAGTGTAGCGAATCCAATTTTAAAGAAATTTGAATCAAGTGAGAAAAAAGTATATGTTCAATATATTGTCGCGACAATGGCTCGTGATTACATTAAAATTACAAAGAACAAGAAAGGAATACTCAGGAGACAGAGGAGACTGCGATCTCTCTTCTCTGAGTTTCAACAATGGGACATCGCGATTGGAAAGTCATCGATCAAAAACTGTAATATCTCACAATACTGCGTGATGCTGTAAATTTTGAAGGAGTGATAGATCGGTGTCGTCATGAAATTGGTTTGCACACCCGTTGCATTGATTTTGTAAATAATAAATTCATCTCACTGTTATTGAATTTCATATAACTGTATATTAAATCCATAAAAATCATTGTAACAACGTATCTGATCAACTGATTTAAAGAAATTCATTTTATTGAGACAAATTGCAACATAGTCTAAATGATTTATGCTCTAATTTCAACATAATTTTAAAAGTTTTTGAATGTCATTAAGTTCTCATTCATACTTGTATACTATCGCACTTGAAGAATTCATACTTCAGTACATTTATGTTGCAATCATCGAAAGATATTATCATAAGGTTTTTCCTTTAAATTATGTAATTTTTTTAACCAATTGACAGTAAAAATGCTTACTAAAGTGAATTAGAGGAATTGACACTATTTTACTATTAACTTTTTACTATATTCAAATTGGGAAAGTATACGATATGAATACGAAAAATTAAAAGCAGAAGCCTGTTCGCCAATTGTACAAATTGTACAAATGAGCGTCCATGCTCTGGTTCCGGTCTGTCAAGTTGTGCTGACAGCTGTCAGTATTTAAAATCACGCCTAAAAAAATGTAGAGCGTCGTGTCGACATCGCACATTTAAACTTGACGTCTGCGGTACACTTGTTTCAATTGAAACCGCAACCGTGGTAAATCGCTATGACGATTGGGGCGAGTTTAAATAGGGGTATAATTTTAGGGTGTGCACATTCCCGTTGAAAAATACATTTAAGTCCAGTCTTTTTCAAGATCACAATGAAATTTTTTTAGACTGCTTTATTGTGGGAAATGAACAGCTTATTATGACTGATGTCACATGATGGACTCTGGTCAGTTTTAGATCATGGTAATAATTCCCAAAACAAAATACTATATTTTTTCTATGAGAAATTAAAATGTAATTTTAATTTTTACTTTTTTAGAACAGGATCTATGTGGCATTTACCGATAATTTTATATTGGCTAGACATATTTTCGGGATTTATAGATTTATAAATGAAATTAAATCTCGATTTAACATTCACGTAGTGTTGTAAATTAGAAATATAATATATTTCCATTAATTGATCTTTAATTTGTGTCCATTTGCAGTTGATGGCAAATTTTTAATGAGCTTTATTCCAAAAGGATTTCAGAATATAATTAGTAATTAATTAGCGATATATATATCACATATTAGGTATGTTTAAATCCCTCTTTATTAAGAGTGAAATTGGCAGTTTCTATACTATACTATGCAGGATTTAAATAAAATATTGTACAAATTGAACTTTTTTTATTCTCTGACTAAAAAATGTGCTTTTGTAAGACTGAGAGCAAATTTGAGCTGGTGAAAAATAAAACAGTTGGTAGTTCTCGCTGGGGAATTAATTATGATGATTATCCAGAGAAATGACATTATTTCTGTGAAAGCTGCACATATAGACTCAAAATCGTGTCGCTCTAACTGAATTAACCGCAACGCGAAAGCACATTTATCGTAAACTGCACAGAGTGCACAGATGGTTGAACGATTTCGAACGTGTAAGTGATTCGACAAATTTTGAGGCGAGCAAATCATCAAAATTACATTGTCCAACAGATTTGAACTCTCACTAGAGAGAACAAAATAATTTAATATGTACTTTGTTCTTTAATTTACATTTTGATAGAACATTGCTTCAACTTATTTGTATATAATAATCGGAACGAAATTAAATATAAAAATAATCACTAACAGTGTAATTTCGTTTCATCTACTATATAATCTAAATTGTACACGATTCAATTGTGGTAAACATATATATACCTATCGTTTAATTAATTAATACGATTTGAATTTAATTGGAATCATATTATTAACGCATACAGTCAAGAATATATAACTGAAAGCCGGAACGCACTCGAGAGTGGAATTTCCTCGGATATATAAAACTGATGACCACCGATACGGATAATTTCATCTTGACCCTCCATTTCGCGAATTTACGAGCACAAATATAAGTCCCACTACGATCGTCCACTTCTCCCATCGCTTATAATAAGTCAGTCGTATATTAAATCGAGCATAGACAAGGTAATATAATCTTCGATAAATTCATATTTCGATTGTACGCGCGTCGGCGTGCCAAGGGCAACAAATCGTAAAGTGCACTGACAGCCGTGTCCAGCACACTTGGACAATGTTCCAATTATCGGCGATTGTTGCCCCGGGCCAACTGTCGATAGGGTCAAACCTCAAAACGAGGGAGTGACCAATAGCGGTCAATCGATTTACTGGTTGATTTCGACTTTTGACTGACCCACCATCGGTCACTCACTGTTTTTGTAAGAAATAGGAGACAACTCGAAATTGCGTGATCCTGTATATATATATGCATTATATATATCTATAGAATACACAGAATATAAGTATATGCTACGTTTTATTTCCATTATAATGTATGCATGTTTGTTTAACGAAGGGGATGTTTCACGTATAAACGAGAAGTGGTTGCAATGGACAAAACCACTTGACCACGCGGCATAATCGAATTTCGAATATGAATAAATATTTGCTGCTCTTGCTCCATATATAGAGCTTTCTTTAAAGACACAAAAGCACAATTTTATTCTACTATCAAAAAATCATATCCAAAATTCAAATTTTGGTTTTGAAACATGTTATGATTCATCGAGTATGTTTAATTAATTATAAATATTCCTTCTTTTTTTTTTTGTTCATTTAAAGTGTATATACACAAAGAAATTCGGGGTGTATAAGTTTCACCACAATTAATGGCAATACTGCGTCACGGTTGTACGTTTAGGACATATATATTAAGAGCATTAGCGTGAAAAACTTGAAGCGCACACACTTTTCGCCTTTGGCCACGTGACTTCACGTGCAGAAGTCGCGTGTGTACCGGAAGTCCAACCCGGATACTTTAGATCCGCGCACTTCCTGAGAAATATTACGCTGACGATAAGTCATCAATATTGTGACCTGCATAAACTTAATGGAAGCCAGTGACTCATATAAAAGGATGTGCATATGAAAAAGATTTTTTTCTATAGGAAACACATATTCGGTTACCATTCGTATGGGAAAATGATAATTAACCATAACATCAGCAAATAGTATATACTAAAACCAGATAAAACTATTTCTAAAGATTTAAACATTGCATAGGTTTAATTTAACACTGTTACTTTAAATATATATAATTTTATGCTTATTTTTCGTGTTTTTTAAAAAACTTTTACGAAACCTAAGGGAAAGTACGTTTAGAAGTCACTTTGTTGCATGCATAGCAATCAACATTATTGATTTAGGCGCAAGAACAAGGTCATCACTATGCAGATACATAATTATACATATACCAAGTTTTGGCAACGCTAAAACTGCTTTTCGTGTTATTTTGCGTATTATAGTTCCCTAAATAGTTACTCTCTCATAAAATAAAAAAAAAGCCGAAAATGTAATAATAGATTTCGTATTTTCACCTAAAGATGAATATTTCTTTTCGATACCAATTTTTTTCTCTGAGGTGCCAGTTAACGATATGATAGGCATGTTTCTAAGTAACATAAGTAATCACGTGCGTAAGGGGTAGCTCTCAGGATTTTCAGCCAGGTGTATGCCATGCAGAACCAGGAACGAGTTCTTTCAATATACCTTTACGTCACGCGCAGCAGTTTCGTAAAATTATGCCATTTCGTGAGACTCCATAAGGTTCATTTGATTCTCCCATACGATAAGTTCCTTCTTCATCCCTCCGAGTTTATAAAATGTATTTTAATGAAATCGGTTAAGTCAGGCAACTCGAGTCAAGCGCTGACTCAGGCTACATTGAATATTCAGAAACTTCGAAAATATTTCCCCTATTACTTTACAAAAGGTGTAGTTACCCGAAAACTTCCTTATAAACCTGTAAAAAGTTGAAATTGGCTGTAAATAATTCTTTTAATGATAATTTCGGCCCTAATTCTAATGTTTCAGTATATGAGGTACTGTTTTGCAAAATTTCCTTTTGTTCGAGAAAGCGCGTGTGCAGATGCACCCTGAACACCATGGTTTTATTTTCTTCTGTGGAAGGGTGACAATTCTCCAGCTGGTCTCCAACAAACGAAAAAAGGCTGAAGAGGGGGGAGGGTGGAACCTGTGGGAACCTCGATTCGTGCAAAGAGAGAGAGCAGGAAGAAATTACATAATGCCAGGAACTCAGAAGAAGAAATTTCTGGGGTGGCCACCTCAGAGCATTGAACGTACATACATTTATAGTACAGTGTACTCTACAGGGATCCAGGGGCCTCTCAGTCGACGAAACACAAAAATAGGCACGTGATCTACTTTTTTTCTCGATTTTTTTTATTCTTTTCAAGGACGTGTGCAGGACGTGTGTAGATCTTCGAGATACACAGTTAGGAGTCTGGGGACTCCTGCGGTGAAACTAATTGTTTCTATTAATCAACAGGTCAATATTTCGCTCGCGGAGCCTTTCAGGTGGATTTTATTGATATTTGATAAGAATTTTCCAGATTTATTATGTGATTAATGTTCTGAACGTTCAAATGACCGAAATTGTGTATCGATTGCTTTTTAAACTAGAAAAAATTATGAAATATATTGTTTCGCTGATATTTTTTGTAAGTGGAACATTATTTCTACATAAAGGATATATTAAACCATAATTCTAGTTAATTTGCATATTTATAGGTTCATTTTCCTCAGCATTATAAAATGGGTCAAATTTTATGGACGAATATTGCAAATAGAAGCTTTTATTTTATAATATTGCAATATATGAGCAAAATATTGCTGTCCTAAGTTCCTCTTCAAACAATATTTTATTTAACTCTTAGGGTTTTAATTTCCCATCCAGTTTAAGAGTAAACTAGAAAGCGTCTCTTTTATAGGCAGATCGATAGTAAAATTGAAACATAAGGTAAAGTCATGAGTTGTTATAGTAATCTCACAGTTAATCGCTGTCGAAAAGTTCTGAATTCGATTAGTCAGTGACGTTCCCAGGCACACGATATCAGTGATCGTGTGAGCGCGTGCTAGGAGCAATTCCTGTGTGAATTTTATTGTACGCACCCCCGATCGATTCCCCACTTTGTAGATATCTGGACTTGCTATACATGCATGTAAACGGGGTGCAACGACGTTATCCTGACCCCATGGCCTGCTAACACCGCCAACACCAACCGAGGAAACTCTCGCATGAGAAGCAAAGAGAAGGGGGTGCGAGGGTGGAGCCTTTGTGATTTCATGGTGGCGCATGTATAAATCTCAAGGATTAAAGGATATTCACTTATTGTAGGCTCCAATTCGAACTATCCAATATACTTGCTCAATCAGTGATCGACTGAGATTACATGGGAAACTAAATTAGAGACGCTTCCTAATTGAATCTCATTGCCTTGTGCACTGAATAAATAATAGTGTTGCACCGATAGATACTTTTACAGATAAAACCAAAGGAGAAATGGACGCTATTAAGCGAATAATTACAGAAACGTAAGAAACACTGTAATTAGACATTCATTATAAGTTTAGATTTCTAATTCTTGATTCATCAAATGATATAAAATGAATGAATGAAAATGATATAAAGTACTGATGAAAAACAGCTTTCAGAACTTTAAAAAACACCACTTTTTATAAACAAAACGTGATTTCAAGTAAAATAATCACCAAAATTACTCGCAAAATTTAATATACATAAAAGTTGATAAAGCTGTTGATTCTTAAAGATCAAGAATCAAATTTTAATCATACACAGAGAAAAATGGATATTCAAGATTAATGTCTTGGGTAGTGAATATTATGGATACATTTTTTGTGTACATTTAGGATGAATATCTAGATATTGAGGATGAATATATTGTGTATTAGATTTTTTATTTAATATCACAAACCGCGTATAAAATATAAAAACGTACTAAAAATGTTTTTAAAATGCTATGTTCTCTACAGAGTAAACGACACCCATAAGAAAGAGTAAACCACCCCCAAATGTCAAAAATCCGATTGTTTCACTTCATATCATAAGAATAATTTTATTTCTATCTTGAGAAATGCGATCAAAGGTCTCCGAAGTCTTTTTCTCATCCTTGCCACCCTCAACACGCTCAGTCTTCACCTCTGACCTTCCTATCACGTCACTATCATTTCTTGCAGCGCCGACCTTTCTCGACTTGTAGGTCTTGTTGGCCGCGTGCAGGAGATTCATCCCCCTGACAATAAGTACCATGCGCCACACGCGTTCCCACGAAATCGCCTCGGCCCCCCTTCTTTACTTGCCTCCAGGGCACCCCTTCCTTCAAGCCTCACCCTCCCTGATTTCCTCCTCGACCCCAACCCCCAGGACCTTCTTCCACACGCCGTCGAAGGGCCGGTGAGGCCTCTCGTCCTTTATCCTATCCCCACTCTAAAAATTTTACCGATCCCCACCATCCTGATCAGGTCGTGTGTCGTGATCGTCCGCCCGCACACGACATACGTTGGCCGCCACGCGACCAGTGCACACGCATCGCGCAACGCCAGAAATCGTTCTTTCTCGCCTCCTCTTCCTTCCTCCCACAATCTGTCTTTATCTCGCGTCTGTCTGATAGCAGACAACAATTCGCCGGGAAGAGGAGGAGAAAGTCTCGCGCGTGAGTGACATGCGGTTTTGATAAACGTTCACTAAGTGCGTCTTGCGCTTTTCCCGCCGATATCCGAAAATCGTCTAATCTCTCCAACAAGAGTGACAACAAGTGACTTTGCTTCGAAGTTTCAGTAGTTAAGATTGAGATCTTGAAAAACTGTTCGAGGACAACGGTCCATTAGAAGTTCCTTGATTAATACCATAACTAAAGTGACAAGTGATAGTGGCATGATCTGCAAATACTGACAATCAGATTACAAAGCGATGATAAAGTGAACAAGTGAAGTGATAGTGTCGGTTCATCATAAAAAAACATTTTGTGTCAGTTGTTATGATCTAAATCCAGTCAGATTCAGATTTCGGTCAAATTCGTCAGGAAACAGATAACAGAGAAGTGATCATAGTCTTTACACGCGAAGATAAGATCAGAGATAGACTTGGTTTAGATCTACATCATCAAACAACCTTGACCTTCTAAACTGTGCAAAAAGTGCTAGAACCAAGGTATCACGAACAAAAACTACTACTCAGGAAGCAATATCTCTGAAAGTTCAACGCTTATCTACTGATCTTAACGATCAAATATCACGTGAAACTGCACTGCGCCTGGAATGACACTCTCGGTCTTCAGCCATGAGGATGGAATTGACAATACACAGATGAAAGTAAAAGTTCTATGAAGATCAGGGTCACATCTTATATATATATATATCTCTGGAGAAACGGTAAAACTATAATAAACTAAAGCTGTCAGAAACTATAGAACTATAAGAAACTATAGAATTATAAGAAACTCAAATTAGCTAAAGAAAAACTTATCAATAGAGGAACACTATCAACAAAAAAATCTAAAAGATGTGGCGAGTAGTAGTTGCTCGTTCGGATGAGAACAGTACCCTCCTTTCTTCAGAAATTAGCACCGGAGGAATGGCTCCATCAGGTCATCTCTCGAGTCTTCCTGGCCCACCAGCGAGTCATCACTGGGGATACCCACCACCCCCTCATCACCCATCATATCAACCTCCCCAGCATCCAGACATGCGACATCATCACGACATGGGAAATTCTGATCCGCGAATTCCAAATCCCAATGAGCTTAGACCCGAATTGAGACATCCGGATATGCAGAGGCCGGATTTGAGACATCCGGAGATGCAGAGGCAAGATATTAGGCATCCGGATATGCATAGGCCCGAATTGAGGCATCCGGAGATGCAGAGACATCAGGATATTAGGCATCAAGATATGACGGGCATGAGGCAAGATTTGACGGAACTGAGGCCAAGTCATGAACTTCCGGAGTTGAAAATTGATGGAACGGAATTGAGGACGCAGGATGCTCAGCAACAGGCGCAGCAAAAATCTCAAACTCAAGGACATCCAAGGAGTCTCAAGAGGGCTATGAGTGATTCGGATTGTGATGATGTTTTCTCGGAAGAGAGCGGCAAGGAACCGTTAGTATTTTACATAGTTTATCATAATTTTATCTTTATCTAATCGAATTTTCCCTCTCGTTTCCCTTTATCATCGTCCGTTTTAACTAAATTTAAATAGCTTTCTTTTCCAACTTTCAGATGCAATTCGCCTGGAGGTGATTCCTGTCAGCATGCTTCCAGAAAAAGAAGAAGAGGCATGATTGAGAAGAAACGAAGAGATAGAATAAACGCATCCCTCGGCGAGCTCAGAAGATTAGTACCTGCGGCTGCGAGAGACCCACACAGTGGAAAATTAGAAAAAGCGGAAATACTTCAGCTTACTGTCGAACATCTGCGAACCCTGAGAAATAAAGGTGAGTCTAATTCATGAAATGGAAAGAACTGCTTAAATAATTTGATGCAACGGGAACTGATTCCTCAACGGTTTATGGGAACGAAAGAAAGAGCATCAAGCATCACCGACCGGAAATGACATTTCTTGTCCGTTAGTGTGCATGATTCTTCATAAATAATAAGATCTCATTTTCATAAGTTGAGAGGTTCCGTTTTGTCATTTGATTTTCGATTTATCCCTTCGGAAGCAACCCCAGCGTTCTGGTTACCGGAAGTAGGCGGCGAGCTAAAGATGGAAGTGCATAATTCATTGACTCAAGTTAAGACGATTCCGGTTAATCAAAAATTCCTTTATTCTTCTTATTTTCGAAAGTTATTTATTAATTTAGCGGGTTGAAGGTGATGCTCTTTTTGACTGATGATCCTAATTAAAAGGTTTAAGGAGTGTAAATAAAGCTTGAAGAGGCCTCTTGTTTACAAACAAGAGATGATTTAAAATCAGTCTGGCAGGCAAGGCTACAGTGGCTGGGATCGAGCGTTCGTTTAGTTCCTTTTTATCTGGCCGGAAGACACCTGTTGACCGTAAGGGCGGCAAGGGCACAGGGCGAGGCTAACTAACTGTAACCAACTGTAACCCGATAACCGAATCGCCATCTGCTACCTATAGATTCAGTGTTTTACGGCACCAAATCTGAAAAATCGTTCCGCAAAATAGCAACGCCCCACGCCTTTGATTATACTCACAAAAGCCGCAAATTAACTGTTTTCATTGCTGAATCCTCATTTGTCACTTCCCCGTTTCAATCGGTTTAAAACTCGTAACACACACTTTTCATTCCTTTCTTCAGTATTTTTCAAATCGTTTCTAGGCTTGTTATCATGTATATTGAAGAGAGTTTATGATAAATACAAATTTTTAATTCTTTATCAGAATTAGTATACAAAAAACAAGCAAGTTATTTCGAAAGAGGAAAAAATTGAGAAACAAGGAAGCTCTCCGGATGTTTTTCTCAAAGCTCTTACAAACTCTCAGTCCATTGAAGACATGTGTGAAGGGGGATTTATATGGGGAAGCAGAGATTTACCGCGTCCTTGAGAAATCTCGTGCAGGTTCATTTTACTTCTCTTTCCTTTTTTACCTAAATTTCATTTCGCCTCCTATATGGATCCTTTAAAATCAAACAACAATTACAACTGGAACTGGTTTTTAAAACCGTTTTTTTTTACATTTTCGTGTATAATTCTTTGTTTAGTAGTAGTCTGTTTTTCCATTTACTGTATAAATTTTAAATTTCATTAATTTTCGGTTTCGGGGATTTCTAATTTCAGTAAATTTACCTGATCTCAATTAACTTTTTAAATATTCTAACATTTTATTATATACAAAGGTTTTATCTAATAAAACACTGTAAAATACACTTTGAAACTAATATATAAAATTAAAAACAATAAAATTTTGTGCAGTTTTGATAAATTAAAAAAAAAGCTAAAATCCGTTTAATAACTTTGGGAAAAAAAGTGCATATTCATACAATCAGAAAAGTGCTAGATTTTCCGCATTGGGTGTCATCTTTACAATTCCGCTAAGCATGAATGTGGAGCAGGTGCTGGACCTCTGATGAGATCCTGTGGGAAGCACAGGAAGTCAACAACTCTTCCGAGTGACGTTCCCACGATTGGTGCAAGGCGTAGAGGGGAGTCAGCAAAACGTGAGTTGGGGATGGGAAATAGGGGTGGGGCAAGGGGAGCCCCTTGCACCCCTCTTGAAGTTTGAAGCGAGATAGGTGCCATGCCATAGGGCAGATGTAGGTCTCTGTGGGAAACCAGCTTGGATATTGCTTGACGATTGTTCTCTGCTCGAGTGTTTGTAAATGTAGGGTGGTTTCCTCGCATGAGTCGAGAGCCGACTACGAAGTGATATTAAATTTAATATTCCCAATTAATGAGAACCAGGCGCGAGATTTCGTTCGATTATTGCGAGCAAAACCGCTTCACTTTTCCATCTCAGTGCGCACAATTTACTCCTTTAATCGCCAATCAAAGGTGTCCCAATTGATTGAGGATAAGCACAATTGAATGCAAGATGGAAGATTAAATTCTCTTTTTTCATTATACCTCTCCAATGATTTTTTTTTAATTGGAAAATCATGCATTTGATATGCATAGAGAATAGAGTTCAGTTTTCAATCGAAAAATCAATGTAAATTATGAAGATGAGATTGGAAGTGGATAGACGATTTATGGAGTGGAGAAAATGAAAAAATATGATAAGGAGTTGAGGGTCTTTTGAACCCCTGATGCAATTATATGATGCTCTTCACATATTGAGTAACAGAGACATTTGCCAAAGTTTTGGTAATTTGATTAAAAACTGACATTGGACAGACCACGAAACTGATCTCAGCAATAGCTTTTTGGGGTAAACACCCTAAGTCTCACGGGGTTAGAAGCTTGCATACTATTATGGGACGATCATGCTATGGGCACCCTACAGTCTACTTGCACTATATATATACTACATATATATAAATACTGACGAGTCTATGGGGGTCTAAACGGTTCCCACGCTACCTGTTCCATTCCCCATCATAATACATGGCCGGCTGCTATAAAAGCCAAACACTGAGTGTCGGAAAGTTCACTAGGGAGGACGAAAGATAATTTGGCGAGACAAGTTACTTATTTCACGGAATTATTACATATTTAACTGACAGATGGCATCATCTTCAGAGTACAAGTTTCATTTCAAATAAAATACAAATTTAATAATATGAATTGTTGAAATCATTCCTTTTATTCCAAATCATTTTATTTATTCCAAATTATTTCATTTTTTATTGCTTTTGTAAAGATATGTTTGATGGATTTTACTAAAGGGCAAAATGTTTATTGTTTCAGGACCAGAAGGTTACGACAGTACGAAATTGGCAATGGATTATCACGCGGTGGGATGGGGTGAATGTGCTGCGGAAGTAGGTCGATATCTGGTGACCATGGAAGGCCTTGACGAGAGAGATCCTCTGAGGCTGAGATTGCTTTCTCATTTGCAAAGCTTCCATAGGGAACATCCCCATTCCGCAGGGCCTGCATCGTCAGGGACTTTGACCTCGACCTCAACTGCGACCAGTTATGACCCACCGAGTTCTGTATCGACTGGAATGCCTCCAGGTTCAGGGAGTATGCCACCCCTTTTGGGTGGTGCCACCCTCGGATGGGGACAATATCCGGGACAATATCCTCAACAGCAACATGGGAAACCGTACAGACCCTGGGGCGCTGAGCTAGCTTATTAATAATTATTATGAAAATAATTTTAATTACAGCTATTTTATTAAGTAGGATTTCCAGTCTACCAAAGTATCTGCTCGAGATATTGCAAGGTTTGCAGATTTAATATATGTCGCATAGAGATTCTATTTCCTTGTGAAAAAAAAGACAGAAGAAAATTTAATTATAGACAACTTTTGATATTTTTTATTGAAAATGTAACCAAAATAAAATATATAGGAATATCTTTACAAACGTCCCAATTTTGTACGATTTGAGTAATTGAGTAACTTTAGGTGTAAACTTGTTTCGGTTTTAAACTTGTTTTACCTTGAAGGGTTCAAGTAACTGTACCTTGTGAGAAACTCAGGAAGAAAAAGACAAAGAATTAAGAAATGCGACGAAATATTTTCGTGCGTGATAATTAACAGGATATAGTCAATAGATAGTCATATGAGTACCTAATTAATAAGAGTGAGATAAGATCAATATTTATTTAAGATTTAATATTTATGCGCTCGCAATTAGCGAGTGTTTGTACAGATGTACAGTGTAAATATGTGTGAATGAAAATCTGACCATTTTTTATAAGCCGCTTTGATAGAAGGCAAATTTATACACTTTGAGTACGTTTTGTGTTAAAGAATTATTGAAATGTATAAATAATCGTGATTTTAGGCACTTTTGAAAAAATTGCTTCTGGCTTCTTTTTGTTGTATCATCGTAATTTTTTTCTGTCCAATCTTGACTTTTTATAGACATTTTATTGAAATATGACATTTTGTTGAAATTTTTTACCGTGAAATTGCGCTATATCAATGTTTTTGAAAAAAGGATATTCGTTTGACGATTTTTGCGCGTCAGTGACGAGAATTTCGATGCAAAATGTGCCATTACATATCGACGTATTTTTCCCGACGACAATGATATTCAAGAATATTTTTGCAATATGACTTTATAATAAAATGGCATTGCATTTGCAATAATTTATGCTGTTTTTTCTTTCCTCACCATTTTCAATTTCTACTGTTGATAATTAAAAATAATTTCAAAAGGTCTACAAATTTAGATAATGAATATTTTATCTCCATCTGGCCTCAATTTTCAAAGGATTTATAATACAATATTCTCCTGGAAATCTTTTATTATGTAAAAATGGTTATTTTCTGAAAGATTGATGAAAGAGAAAAGAGTAACAAAATCCTACTGCCTCATTCTCTTTATGCAAAACGGGACTTAGAACTCATTAGTTTTGTGCTGTGCGAAACCTATGAATATGCTAAAAACGAAGAATGCATTGATAATTGGAAAAAAAAAGGAGAAAGAAACAGTAACAAAGAGAGAGCAATTGATAAATGCGAGGGAGATGTTAGATGTGAAAATAAGGGGAGAAGGCTCACTTTTCACGAAATGGGAATCCCTCAGACACGTGACCCTTTGTTCTTTTATCCCTCTTGCAAAATTTACATCCCTATGCACCGAACAAAGAATCTACACGTGTTATTTTAAGATGTTCACTTAAATTTTTGCCTCGTATTTTACTCAATTGAAAAACATAATTAGTTGCCAAAAATCTTTGCTTTTGACTCATTGTTTATTTTTTAAGGCAATTTTAAGAAGAGATATCCACTGCCTTTATATAAATAAGGATTTAAAGATAAATAATAGAAGAGGAGAACAAAAAGACACAAAATTTTGTCAATAAAATCAATATATTTGCCTCACTCGTGTGTTAGAAATTCACAGCCTTAATGGTAGATTATAATATTAGATATGTTTATTTCTATTTACATATAAATAGATTTCAATATTATATTTATATTAATGAATATAGAGTATCCCAGGTTTTGAATTTATCTCAAAAGAGCGATTCCTCAAAATATTCCTAGGATTACCTATAAAATTCTCTAATCTCCTATTTACATGCACACGCAGAAAGATAGAAAAAATGTATAGTTGATGGTCGACATTTTAAACTTATTAATTAGAATTTTGTCTATATTAGAAAATTGAATAAAAATATTCGCCTAATTTTCACAAAGCATATTTAAGCAACGAATTGCAACCTATATAAGTAATCCAGCACTTAGCAATGACTCTTGCAATTATTAAACTTGTGAATTGGAAAATTATTTCGTAGATTTATAACTATACACAATAATAATTTTATGAACATAACTTTCATAAACATATATTTGCCCTGAATTTATATTTTCTTCTTTCCGTAGGACGATATATAAAGTACTTATTTAAGTATTGAGCAATATAAAGCAGTTTTCCTAAAACAATTATATATTTGAATATAATCATTATAATAAATAATAATACCTTCTCTAATGGAATCTAAAAATCTATAAATCGATTTTAGCAACATTTATACCTAAGACTGGAGAATATAACTATACATTTATACACATTTAATGGACATTGTGAATATCATCTTATAATTAGTGTCTTACTAAATTAGATATACATATTTTTTTAAATTCATCTGATATTTGTACCACGACATATTTTCTATCGTCATTTAAATTATACCCTATATTTTTGGTTCGCGAATACTGAATATATATTTCAATGTAATTTTATGTGTATTAAGAAAATAATAAAATTTTCAAGATACAATTAACATTTAGTATAGAGTTTAATACTCGACTGGAGAAAATTAGGTCATTTTTTACTATTCTAGTAAAATGTAATTGAATTTTTTATACGTCTATTACAATTTGCTTAAAAAAGTAATTATAAAATGTCCCTTTGCACTTGTTTTTAAAAGAGTATTCTCTTAAGGGAGTCCTTGAATCCATTTATAATTCCATTTATATCTTAAGAAGGTTCCGACCCATGCTTTAGTATAAAATTAGATGATAGTAAAACACTGGACTGAAGGGACGATAAATTTAATTAAACTGAGTTAAAAATAAAGAAGAGGAAATGTAGATATTTGCCTATAATACATATAAAAGTATTTTGAAACTGAACAAATAGTTAATAGTTAAATCTCTACAGGATTTATATATACCATATAATATTTTCTTCATATTTTACTATAATTGGTATACAATAAGGCAAGTGCGTTTCATGTAATTTTCTCTATATCTATATCTTGAGTGCATTTTGTGATTGACATACATGTAGATTTTTACAGTATAACACTTTTGCATTGAAAAAACTAATAAAGGACGGCAATAAAAAATTCCTTTAAAAAAAATTTATGAAGCTATATCAGTAAAAATGTATAAAGCCATATAAAAACTATGAAAATCCCACACAACATATGAGATAATTTTAAATGTTTTAAATTCAAAGGAAGAATTTTTCCTTTCACTCTAGCTAGACGTAAAGAATTATAAAGGTTAAATGTTAAAGTAAAGGATTATTTTTCTTGAAATAATAGATTTTCCTGGAAAAAATATTTGAAAACATAAAATAACTTGCAGTTTCTTTTTTTCATAAGAGCTTATATCAGTGCACAGAAAAATGAGAAATGTTCAAATTGAGTGTCAGTTCAGCTCTGAAAATATATGTATCTAATCCATATAGAAAAGGTTTCAGTATTTCAACTGCGTTTTTTCACTGCAGATAACAGCATATCACACGTTTTTAAATTTCAAACTCACATTTCCATTCTTTTGAATAAATATTAAAATTCCCAATTCTTTTCGAGCAGTCTTCTTCCAAAAGTGTAGACATTATTTGGTCGTTTTGAGAATTTCCTCTAAAAAAGGGTAACTATTTTTATCAAAATCGCAACATTTCTTTATCGTTCATAAATCCTTTTCTCTTTTAATTTTTCTCTGTATTTACTCTCTCCTAAGTTTTCAATATATCTTTTTAAGAGAAAAAATTATGTTTAAATTCTGCTATTTAATCCAACATAAATCTAGATGTGAAATAATACCATAATTGAATTTTTGATGATATTCATTTGTAATCGTTAGTTTATCATTTCGTTTTCTCTGTTTTCATTTCTTTGATTTTCCTCGTGTTCATTGCAGTGGCAACAGTGCGACGTGCATTCGTCTAGGGAATTGAGAGAATCTAGTCCCTCAGCAACGTATGTAACGTACGTGTCGATGCTTTTGGTGTCTAGAGAAGGCAATGAGCAAGACAAGGACAAGGCATCTATATTATCTGGTTCTTCAGCATCTGAGATGATTGAATGCCAGGGAATCATCTCCGGAGTCGGAGGCCTCGATTTTTTTGCCAGTCCACTCGACGTTGAGAGCTTCTTAATCGCCTAGAACATCGGAAATTACAACCCCTCGCATTACTAGTGACTCGATTAAGCAATTTTCAATCATTTTTTCACGTCAGAGATTAACTTCTTGGGAGAGGAATTTCATTACTCAAATAGCTCTATAATCAATTTCTTTTTTTGATAAATATAATATCTGGGAGTATATATCAAGTTTATTAAACGGACGAGTAGCGATAATTGAGAATAAATTGACGTGAAAAAAGTATTCTTTATTATTGTCTCCAAATTGCTGTCTCTTTCCTGAATAATTAAGTATTCTTGTTTCATTAAGTTTTTATGGAGATTGACTTTGTGTTTCATTTCTATTTAAGGATTTTCATCATTATAAAGTGTTACAATTATTAGATTAATATTAAGATAAGATTTGGAACGATAAAGTTCAATTGTAGAGGCAGAACTAATAGAGATATTTACTTGATAGTTCGTTGAATAGTTATGATTGTATAAGTCAGAAATAATAGTAAGCGACTCGACACTTTATATAGGGGGAACTATAAATTTACGCGAAATCGATAATCACATTAAAACGGTGCAGAAATGCCCTCAACTTTCTCACGATTTACGGAATATCCCTAATTCAAAATCGTGACGTGAATTGAAAATATATTAGTATTATTTTCTCGGAATTATAAAGCTTTGTGAGGGGCCGTTTACTGGAGGAATTAATTATTTTCCATATTCTTAATCAATTCAGAATTAATGGCTTGTTGATAGACTTTTCAGAAACATGTAGGGAATCAGTAGAGAATCAGTTTGAATCAGTAGAATCAGAATCAGTTTAATTAGGAATAGAATCGATTTTCGAGTGAACGGCTCCTCGCAAAAATTGGAAACCTTTTTTAAATAAACTTCCATTGTTATAATACAAATTATTCTAATTAAATGAATTAATCAAAAGTTTCTCTTAGCATAAATAACTTTTGGGTAAAAAAGTTAGTTGAAACTAAGTTCATACTTTTCTAAGTTAATTTAATAACATCGTAAGATAACTCTTTAAAATATTGAGACGACAAAAAAAATAAATGAATGAAAATTAAATCGCGTTTGAATTTTCAGTGAAACTGGAAAACCGAGAAAATAATTAATTTATCCAGAAGCGAAATGTAGGACAATGTTGCATGATGGTATTGATTTTCTACTTAAAATTTAAAATGAAATTTTTAAAAAACGCGTCATATTTTTATTCTTACATTTCAAAGAATAAATGGTTACGTGTGTCAACCCAAACGTTTCGATTCAAAAGAGATTTATGTATACTTCTAAGATAAATGGACACATTTCAGTAAATTATGGTTATAATGGAGACAACATAAGAATTGGATTAAACCTAAAAGTGAAAGTAACAAAAATGAAAAAAATTGCAAAAAATAAGACAATTTTACGACTTAGACAAAGCTATGGTTTGTCTTTGAACTTAAAACTACATTAATCTAGATAACAGAAAAAAAACTTGTCATTAAGCTAATACTTCCTAAAGTTAGTTCAAAACAAATAAAAGAAGTTTTTTCATATTTAATTTAAGAGAAAGTATAACACGAATTGAAAAAAATCATAATTAAAACAATACTTTAATTCTAAAATATTTTTAATTAACCCTTGCGTGTCTTTTCTACAAAATGATACAACTAAACTAATAAACATAAAAATAGATGATACAAGCTAAGGTATAAATCTAAAAAAATTAAAATGCTATTGAACTGATTATAACGCTTAATATTATACGATCAGGAGACGTCCGACGACTAATTAATCATCTAATTATTAGTAAAAGTTCTCGCAGGACGTATCAAGTTCGTGCTTTGAAAATTGCAAATAAAATCGTGGCAGCTCACCCGCAAAATCCTTCTGCCGGATTTTGAAAGGACTTTCTTGAGCATGACTCAAAGCTTTGAATTAACCCTCTTTTGCGAGCACCTGTCGCGAGCAGGGATTTTTCGAAAATCGACCTGCACTGACACAAGAAAAAGATCGATTTTAAGTGAAGGACGATGTCCTTACAAGAAAGCAGAGAAGCGATGAAAGCGCGACGCGCACCAGGGGGTGTCTATGGTGGGAATGCTGATTCTTCCTCGACGGCCCCCCTACTTATAAGCTCTCCCCCCCCCGCCTTATCAAACCACCAGTCGATCCCTCCACCTCTCCCCTCTCCCACCTTATTCGAAAGGTGGACGAGCTGAGGGGTGGATTTTGCGGCAGTGGGGTGGCTTTAATATCTGTAAGTGAATCTACGGTAGTGTGTTGGCACGGTTGGCACCCTACGACACCCTGGACCCTGGTACGAGTAACGATGGCCCCATTGCCCCCGGGGAATCAACGGCCGCTCTAGTGGCGAGAAAATTTCAAATTGGATTAATGTGGTCGTGATTGATAGCTCGCGTCTTCGAGCAATGGAAACCAAGATCGGGATCTATTATATGCATTAATTTTTAGTACAACTTTCAAGTAAAAAATGAGTATCTATGGTAAATTTCCAGGATTTCAGTTAAAATAAATGAATTATGGGAGAGTCGGGTAGTATCCGGACAACTGAAGCTTTTTTATCAATAAAAAAACCAATCGGAAAACTTATTTGGTGAAAGTAAGTTTGAAAATTCGAGCTAGCTTTTCAACTCCTGGCGCATTTGAATTTAAATTAGGTAAACACAATTTACGAGCCAACTCGAGTTCAGCTTAAACCCTTTTAAAATACAGTACATAAATTTTTCTATAAAATAATAAAATAACAGGAAATCGGTTTAAAATGATTTATAATTTAGAAGCTTGGTAATGGTGAGTTTGTTGATCCTTCAAGTTATTCCTATAACTTTTGGGTGGAATTTTTTATCTAAGGGTAGGTTTATTATTCAGTAAAGATATGAATCTTTTCAACATATACACCTCTCTGTGATTTTGTTTTATCAGCGACGAAAGTTCAAAAGTAATAAAAAACCTGCTCTCAAGAGTAAACTTCATGTTTAAGGGTAGTTTAAAAGCAAAAAGAAAAAGGTTTGAAGAAAACTTTTTCCTCCATTCTTGATACCCTCCAACACTAATTCAAGTTTAGTTTAGAGCGATAAATAAAAAAAAAACAATTCAGATGGTATGATACAATATTATAATTTATATTTCTATCGTGCTCGGAAGACCTCAGCAAAATACTTCCAAAAATTGATTTGTTCTTTCTGACGTATGCAAATTACATATACATTATATAGGTATGTATATATATATTGCTAGCATAGCGTGTTACGTATTTACGGCTCACAACGTGGAACGAGTAATAATTATTAAACTTAGACGGTCGTTATTGCAAATTTTCCATCTACGTAAGCAGTATGCATATGCACATAAATGTTCATATACATCATTTACATATATATATATATATATATATATATATATATATTGCAAAGTATGCATACATGGTTTAGTCAGCAATAAAGAATGGATCGTTAAACTGAGCCATCGCCAAAAAGCAATACGTTTTAGTTACGATTTATGATTATGCATGTAAAGTTTCATAGGAACTTCATCCGCAATTTTTCTGCGATTATGGGTCTTATTCTCGCTCAACGATCTATGCATACTGCATAAAAGCCATTTATGCGCAGAATGCACAAATTTCGAGGAGATGAATTCAATTTCTACTAGATAACATTTATAAAGAAGAAAATTGGTAAAGATGATGTTCGAGAGATTGTATCACATAAATAGGTCGAAATTATTATTATTATTATTATTATTATGCTAAATTTGTTGTTAAAATTTCTTATCTGAAGAAAACATTGACTTATCTGCAGTATGTTTCCGTACCTTATCAGTCAGATTGATCAGAGTTACTGTGATGAAAACAATAAGACAAGCATACGTGAGTTAACATCAATGGGATAAGTTTCCTATATTTTTTATAAATCATGAAAATATTATTGTGCGTCGAAAATCGAACATTAATCTTTAAGTAGTGTTATTATTTTGTGAAAAAAGAACATTTTGTGTAAGAGCTAAATTTGAGAAGAAGATATGGGCAACGAGAGTAATGTGACACTTATTAAGAAACAGTACAGCGATTATGAGAAAATTTCGAAAGAAGAAACACAAGAAAAGGAAAACAATCTTCCTTCTCAAGTTGGAAGCTACTGGCTACAAATTGCAGCCGTCTTTAGCGGTAATATCAAAAATTGGATAATACTCATAAGTTATTATAATAAAATGATATAAGATCAGAAATGATGGAATGTTGCTTATTTACAGTTAATTTGGCAGCAATGGGAGCATCAACAACATGGTTTTGGACATCTCCAGCCCTGCCCTACTTAAAGAGTAACATTTCTGAAATTTCTGTAACAGACTCGGAGGGAATTTGGTTAGCTTCAATTCTAGACATCAGTGCAAGCATCGGTCTTTTATTGTGTCCGCTCTCTTTGCATCTTACAGGTCGAAAACTTAGTTTACTTATACTTAGCATATTACACGCTATTTCGTGGATGATGATTATTTTCTCAAAAAATATAGAAACTCTATATGCAGCTAGATTCATTGCTGGATTGTCCTACCAAATGTCTTTCAAGATTCAGATTATGTACATAGCTGAAATTTCCGATAAAAATATCAGAGGGACTTTGGTCTCATCAGTGAAGATATTTTCCTGTCTAGGTCAATTATTTGTGAAAACTACTGGCGCTTTTCTCTCCTTCCAGAATATGAATATAGCAATGCTCTCAACGCCTCTTCTATTCTTACAAACGTTTTCCTTTATGCCAGAAAGTCCATATTATTTGCTAGTTCAAGGCAAAGTAAAAGAAGCTTCGGAAAGCATTTCAAAGTTAAAAGGAACAAAGAATCCGCAAATCGTGGAATCTGCATTGGAGGAGATTCAGGAATCTGTAAAAGTTGCTCGAACAACTAATGCGTTTTGTTTCCGTGAATTAATCTGCATTCGGGGAAACAGAAGAAGTTTGTACATTTTACTTATCGCAGTCGGAACGGCAAGTTTATCAGGAAGAGCAGTTATGACTTCCTTCACCCAGGAAGTTTTGGGCTACAGTGATTTGCCATTATCTTCTCAATATGCTGCCTTAATAATAGCCGGAAGTGGATTATTGACATCAATATTGATCACTCCACTGATCGATCGAGGCGGGAGGAAATCTGTATTTTTTTTCTCTGGAATCTTATCCACAATATGCCTTTCAATTCTAGGATTCACTTTTTTCATGAAATACTATCTGAAGACTACAGTGACCTTTTTCACCTGGCTGCCGCTAATTTGCTTTGTAATCTACTTCGCTACATTAGAAGATGGCATTGTTAACTTGACAGATATACTAATGAGCGAAATGTTTGCACTGGAAGTTAAAGGAACGGCCATCATTTTCATTGGACTGGCAAAGAACTTTTTTTGGTTCATAACTCACTTTTCGTTCCCGTGGCTTAATTCTACTTTTGGAATTTACACTACTTTCTGGATCTATGCAGCATTTTCTCTGACTGGTACCATAGCATTTATTTCCGTTGCTCCTGAAACGAGGGGAAAATCTCTGGAAGAGATTCAAGATATTTTGCATGAGAGAGATAAGTTCAAAGAGGATGATGTCATTGACATGTAAATCTTAATGGTTTTGCGATTTTTGATTCAGTATCAATTTTTGCAAGATTCTTTTTGCAAAATTGCTATTATCGTGAAGCGAATGAATCGACCTGCATTGTAAGGACTAAGGAGCTGAATCGATGCACGTGTGTGCGTATGCATTCGCGTGTGAGCGACGCCGTTCTCACGCGACGCCACGCGTCGCACACTACCCTTTGGCACGTGCCGGTTGATATACCCTAGGAAAACTCATAATTGTCATAACAGCTAAAATTTCTCTGTATATGTGCACTTTGCGCTTGTGTATGCATTTACATGCTTACTCAATCACTACGAATTTACGCACAACTAATTGTCTTCGTAAAACGCAGTTCCACATATTACATTATGCGCATTACGTCTAAATCATCATAGAGAAAAAAGAAAGAAAGAAAGAAAGAAAGAAACTTTCGAGAATACTCAGTGTTATTTTGATTAATATAATAAAGAAGACGAATACAGAAGCACACAAATCTGGAGATTAATTTTTAATTAATTTTTTTTTTAAATTTCAATACTTATATTGAATAATCTATTTGCAATTTCTTCTCTGCAGAAAATATGAATTCAATTTTGCAGGGACAGTAAATAATAATAGTTTCTTCTTTTTAAATAAGTCTTTGTTCGAGATGATGGTGGGTCGTATCTTCTTACCAGTTTTTAATTTGTTATATGTCTGCTTCGTGCAAGTAATTGAATCTACATGCCACGTGGCGCTTATTGATACTGTTCGGTACAATAGTGATTGAAATTGCATAGAGAAGGTTCATATCGAACATAAAACCTTGCCTCTATATACTTTATTTACTACGATCAAAATCAACTATATACTTTTTATACGCTTGAAATCTGGTGTACACTAAAAATTCAAATGATCAATACTCCTCTACGCAATATTCAATAAAAGGTCAGTCATCTTTTAAAATTAATCCTATTGAAGAAATCCTTGAGGAAAATCTCATGTTATTTTAGGACGAGAAAAACAGGAAAAAATCCTCGCAGATTTCCTCATATTTCTTTGTTCGAGAAAATAAGAGCAGGATTTCCTCGAGGGATTTTTTAATTATATTCATAATAATGAGTTCATAGAGTTATATGAAATGTCTATTGTAACAAATGTTAAGAAAGGAACCATCAACTTGTTACTTTTGACAAAATTAATTTGGCACTTGTACCAGAGATCCTTTTCGTACAGCCACTGCACTTCTAATAATTTTTTAGGGGAAACAATCGCCGATGGTGATGGCGATGAGGTAATGATAGGCGCGTGCCGATCACGTGGCCGAGATGCGTTCAAATATTGTAACCCTGGTATACGCGAAGTGCTCGCATTCAAAGAAAATAAGCCTCACCTAATTGCAATGCCTGTTCCATTAGAGATTAAACTTCAAAGAAGGTCCAGGGTACGAACGTCTGCTCGTTTAATTAACTTGCGTTTGTGTAACGAGCGATCAAGTTACCGATTTCGATTAAAACTCCTTCCACGTGTACAGATGCTTCAATTTTAAGTAAAACAAGTTTCTTTTTCAACTACCTACGTTTTATCTAATCTTAAACACATTAAACCCTCTTCTGAATCCTAAATATTATTAGTTTGATGTATAATATATAGATGGTAATAGTTAATATGCATTGATAAAATCAAATTAAAGTGAATGTTGTACGTGTCAATAAAAATATTTGATTATAATTTGCTCGAAGCACGTTTCTTTATAAATTACTAATGGTGTAGTATTTTTATGTAATAAAATTTGTGCGATGATCCCAGTCGACATTTGAGAAGTCACGTTCGAATTTTCTCACAGAACCGATTCTTTCAAAATCCCAATCTGGATTCTGGAATTCATTATAATCAATTGTTAAATGCCACACCTATGAACACGTTCGTGTCTCAAACATTATTTGGGTGTTGGCTTCCTGCAAATATTTGGATGTTTGCGTATCGATATTTGTTTTTCGTTAGATCAAAAACTTCCAAATTTTGTTTCACATTATTCACTAAAACGTGAAGCAAAATAGTTTTCAGTAAATGGGCTATATTAATTAATTAACATATGATTATTTAATTAATAGCACACGCTAAACTTTACGATAAAAGCATATTTTTCTACTTTGAAAATTTATAAAAATGTTTTAATAGCACAAACTGAAATATAGGTGGTTTTAACGCAGTTTAAATATTAGCCTTTCTTCCTAAAGAAACAGCCGAAAAATTCAATAAGCACTAAATTATTAAAGATCGGAGAAAAGAAAGTGCGTAGCCATTATTATTTCTATAAACAGAAGACGATAAAATGTTATCCTTCCAATATCTTTGTATGAATAAATTATATGTCACGTGCAGGAAATCATCGCACTTGTTTACATTTGCGTGAAGGATACGTGCAGTAGTATATGTTTACGTTTGTACGTAAAATTGAAATATACGTTCATTGATAAGAGTAAATGTACAATACAAGTGTGCATAAGTAAAAGGATGGTGTTAATCCTTTGGTGTGTCCAATGCGTGGGAATCGTTTCAACTCAGGCCTCACACGCGACCAAAGTGCGCCCTATAGTGGGGATAGGAGTGTGGTGTCCTGTAAGAGGGGATGGAGGGGTCAAGGGTCACGAATTGCAGGATATGAAGGAAAAAAAAATTAATATCTGCTTTAAAATTTCTAACAGATAATATCTTCTAATCTATGTTTTTTTATTTCATATGCATAAATTTTAATTAAATTTCTTAAGATCCGTGGTTATTACCATTAAAGCAAATTCCGAAACTTTACACTTTTGTAATAATAAATATTTTATCCTAAAACTCGGTGATTTACCTCCGTTTCCTACAGACAGAAGTAAATGACCTGGTTTTAGAAAAATATAATTATAAAATTCAATATTTTCGTTTTGCTTAAAAAAAATTTTAATTGAATATTTTCATCGCAAACCCGGATAACAATTGCACAACATAAAAAGGAGACAAATGCTAGCCTTGCAAGGGGGGTGTTTTTAATTTTTTACCCATGTATTATTGTCATACAAAGGGGGAATTTTTGAATTTGTTAGCCTACACAATTTTCCTGCGAAGCGGATGTTTTGCATTTGTTAGCCATGTACTATTTTCCCGCAAAGGGGGTGTTTTCAAATTTGTTAGTCGTGTACTATTTTTCCGTATTGGGGGTGTTTTGAATTTTTTAGCCAGGTACTATTTTCCCGCAAAGGGGGTGTTTTGAATTTGTTAGCCGTGTACTATTTTCCCGCAAAGGGGGTGTTTTGAATTTGTTATCCGTATACTCTGTTCCCGCAAAGGGTGTGTTTTCCAATTTGTTAGCCGTGTACAATTTTCCAGCAAAGGGGGTGTTTTGAATTTGTTAGCCGTGTACTATTTTCCAGCAAAGGGGGTGTTTTGAATTTGTTAGCCGCGTACTATTTTCCCGCAAAGGGGGTGTTTTGAATTTGTTAGCCGCGTACTATTTTCCCGCAAAGGGGGTGTTTTGAATTTGTTAGCCGTGTACAATTTTCCAGCAAAGGGGGTGCTTTGAATTTGTTAGCCGTGTACAATTTTCCAGCAAAGGGGATGTTTTGAATTTGTTAGCCGTGTACTATTTTCCAGCAAAGGGAGTGTTTTGAATTTGTTAGCCGTGTACTATTTTCCAGCAAAGGGAGTGTTTTGAATTTGTTAGTCGTGTACTATTTTCCAGCAAAAGGGGGTGTTTTGAATTTGTTAGCCACGTACTATTTTCCCGCAAAGGGGGTGTTTTGAATTTGTTAGCCGCGTACTATTTTCCCGCAAAGGGGGTGTTTTGAATTTGTTAGCCGTGTACTATTTTCCAGCAAAGGGAGTGTTTTGAATTTGTTAGCCGCGTACTATTTTCCCGCAAAGGGGGTGTTTTGAATTTGTTAGCCGCGTACTATTTTCCCGCAAAGGGGGTGTTTTGAATTTGTTAGCCGCGTACTATTTTCCCGCAAAGGGGGTGTTTTGAATTTGTTAGCCGTGTACAATTTTCCAGCAAAGGGGGTGTTTTGAATTTGTTAGCCGTGTACTATTTTCCAGCAAAGGGAGTGTTTTGAATTTGTTAGCCGTATACTCTGTTCCTGCAAAGGGGGTGTTTTGAATTTGTTAGCCGTATACTATTTTCCCGCAAAAGGGGTGTTTTGAATTTGTTAGCCGTATACAATTTTTCCGCAAAGGGGGTGTTTTCGAATTTGTTAGCCGTATACTATTTTCCCGTAAAGGGTGTGTTTTGAATTTGTTAACCGTGTACTATTTTCCCGCAAAGGGGGTGTTTTGAATTTGTTAGCCGTGTACAATTTTCCAGCATAGGGGGTGTTTTTAATTATGTATCATTTAATGAAATAGAACGTATGTCTCTCTAGCTATTCATTAACTTTTATTAATTATTTCACTTTCATAGATTGAGAAAGCTTCCAAATTAAAAATAAACTAAAAAACCTTCATTATATTTTATTTTAAATATATATTTTATTATTACAATATTTAAAGAAAATATCCAGTCACAGACTGAAGGAAATCTCTTATATATGTATATGAAAGGAATATGAAATTATATACATAGTAATTTTCATATGAATACTTGTCATTTAAAAGTAAACTCTTTTAAATAGAGTATATTTATTGTACAGGTATGTATGAATCTAATTTTATTCGTTGTATAAAGTTCAGGGAATACGTATTATAACTTCCACGAGTCAATACTTTATAAGTGAAAAATATTCTGTCTTTAAGGCATCAAACTTCAACATTTTATACATTATAATATTTTAAATGATATTATAAAGGCAGATTCTATGAATTACATCACCGAGAATCTTCCGTCAAAATAGGAGCGTAAAACTTATCTGGATCATATGGAATCGACATTTTATTCCCTGGAAGTAATATCGGTGTAGCTTTTTCCCTAAAGCTGTAAGGCATAAACTCAATACAAAAGTCATTAAAGTCTTTGCGAGTAACAATGAGACCCATTCTAGCCATTTCCTTCATCAAACTTTCAAGATCATTCACATAATTTTTGTACTTAAGTTTCATGACTTTGTTATAAACTTCTGTTAATCTTAAAACAAATTGCTCCGAACGAACCCTCGTTCTAGTTTCATATTTTGGTTCTATCTTCTTCCATATAAACTTGTACAAAAGATCCGTTGCCCAGTGCTTTGGTCTTGGTAGTTTTGGTGGTTTGTAAACGACTCCATTCACGAGGTAAGTTGAACTCACAGGTTTTGAATCCTTCTTTCGATTATTTTTCGATGTTACTTTGGTGAAAGCTAATTTCTTTTTGGGAGGTTGCAAATTTTTGGGCTTTTTAAAGAGTTCCTTCTTAATAGGTGCAACTACAGCTTCAACTTGCTTCTGTATATGCGACATTAGATTTTTATTCTTAAGAGCGTCTGTAATTGAAATCCGTTGTGATTGTCCATCAGAATTATTCTCGTCTCTACGTTTAAAGTAATCGTCGATCATCTTTTGCTTGCGAATTCGAACATGTTCTTTCGCGAGAGAAGAATTTTGCCTTGGCAAATCCTCTTGAGGACTTGTGTTTTCATCTTCAGATTCATCTTCTTCTTCTTCTTGTTCTTCTTCTTCGTCTACATTTCTTGTGTAGGTGAGCAACGGATTCTCACTAATTTCACTGTCACTATCATCCACACCTTCTAAACTTTTTCGCAAATCATTGGTGGATTTATTATGCGATACTTCATTATCCTTGTCTTTGTGGAAAAGTACGCGAGAAACCGAAGCGATTCCAGAATATTCTTCTCCATCCATTTGTCTTAATTGATATTCAATTAATGACGTTTGAGGATCTTTTGCCAAAATTGAAGAGTTTCTTTGTGAAGGAGAGAAACTTTTCATTGTAGGCGATGATTTCGAGATTCTAGAGGTATTATTTTCTGCCGAGACAACTGTATAACTGCTTTTTAGCTTTTGTATATCAATATCGTTTGGTTTTAAAATTTCATAACCCCTAATTGTTGGCTTTGAAATTTGTTTCGCAACTAAATTACTTTCTTCCAAATTTTCTTCATCGCTACTATCACCAGTGGGGATGAAATTATGTGTGAATCTTTTAGGTGGACTGGTCTGCGAACTTAGATTATTCCTTTTCGAATTCGACCCATCTTCGCTCAAACTAATTGTGTGAGATCTCTCTGAATTGACACTTCCTTCCTTTTCATTTGATTCATTTTTACTATTTGCAACATCTCTAAAATTTGTTTCATTTTTAGTTAAGTTATTGCTGCTCCTAGATGTATTGTGCCTAGATTTTCTTTTGCTTTGTAAAGTAGAGATTGCAGTTTTGGAATCATAAATTTCGGCATCCGATGTCTCTTCATAATCTAAAGTTTTTCTTCTACTAAACTTGTGTCTCGTCAAATTATCTGTTGATTTATTTTCTGTTGTTGATTTACTTGCTGTTAATTCTTTTGACTTATCACTCGAAGTATTCAAAGTGGAAAGCCTCTTCGTCTGCTGACTGTCTATAGATTTTGGGATGTCGATTTTTCTTGTTGATTCATACTGTGGTGCTTCGGCAAAAATACTCATCCGATCAGGAATTTTAATACTATTGCTTAAGCGAGAACTTCTTCCTTCTCTGCTACTCTTCGTACTTTCATCATTCTTGCCTTCAACATCGATCTCTGAATTTGAATCAGAGATATCTTCCCTTTCTTCTAGTTTGTTTCCAAGATTGTTTGATTCATCTATAGGAGTCGGCCTACTATTCTCAGATTTATTCAGGTTTGTTCTATTTTGTATCTTTTCGCAATCTTTTCCTACAGACTTTATGGAAGAATTTCTATCCTGACTCTTATTGAGTTTCACAATTTCATGAGTCGATTCTCCATCGCTTGTAAAAATGCTGTCAAAAGCATTTTTCTCTTCACTTTTCCTAGTACGTCTGAAGAAACCAGGCTGTTTCTTCTTCATCTCCACGTCGCTAGAATTACTTTCAAGAGTTAAATCCCTTTTTCGTTCCTCAGTGGACAAAACTTTAGGGCTCGAATTAGAAGAAATAGAGATGCCTGCTGTTTTCGAAATACTGCTAATTGTTCTGTGTTTCTGACTAAGATTTTGACTTAAATTCTGGTTTGAACTAAAGCTTTGTTCATAATCCTTTGATCTCCTTTTTTGGCTATCTATGGGACCTGCGTTCTGACTAAGTGCAATATCTTTTGTAGGGATCGAAGCTTCGCTATTTGAACTTGCATTTTCAAGAAGATTATCAAATATATTAGTAGCTGATTGGGACTGACTGGATCGAATTTTATTGAAAAGTGCAGGTCTCGATTTTTGAGATCTTAAAGGACTAATATTGCCTGTTTCTTCGTCTGGTTGATATTTCCAAGAACGCCTTTGATTTTCGGTTTGTGTAAACGAATCCTCTCCAGAAAAGTATGATTTTTTCGTTAATAATTTTCTCTTTTTACTTGGACCAGGATCTGAAATGACTGAGTCATTTAGCACATTCAAGAACGCATTACTCCCTACACTTTGTCTCTTTTGCAAGCCAAGAAAAAACCTTGTCTTCCTTTTTCTGGAATCTTTCTCTGGTAGGGAATCCAGTGATTCTTCGTGTAAAGTGGTTTTTTCTGAAAAGTGAATATTTGTATCAGATAAATTAAAATATTCAATTTTTACATTATGTCTTAAAAAACGTTAGGAACAATTCTGTAGTAAATTCACCACCTGCAGTAGCCTCTGTATTTAAATTTGAACTAATAGTTCTTCTAATTTTAGGTGGCTGATTAACTGACTGGTTCAACTTGTTTAAAGGATCCCACCATTCATCCTGTGGTGGAGGCATTTCGATATAAGATCCAGAGTCCAGATCTGCTTGTGTTTCTTCAGCATTACCGAATTGAAGTGAAGGCCGAAGTATTGTATTATTTCCTTCCACACGTTTGAACCAAAGAGGGTCATCTAAAAATATCATATTTTAATTTTTGAAATACATTTTGGAGTAAAAGAAGTTTAAATAAAAAATTTATTTCCAGTAAAATTTAACTTTCTTACACTGAAATTAACCGTATGTTGTGAAATAAAATAAAGTAAATATAAAATTCAAATAGCGAGAATATTAGTAATTTAGTTACAAAATAGTTCTTTATTTTCATAATAAAATAAAATAAATAATTTATTGTTCTCGCCTATACATGCGTTATACATGCGTATAAAGATTGGAAAATGAAAGTAAACATCCCCAATTAGAAGAAAAATAAGACGAAAACAAATATATTTCAAATATAATTTACTTGATGCATCAAATGCGTTCGAATCCTCTTCAAGTTCACCGGGACCATCATTACTTGATCTTCTTAAACGAGATTGACGTCTCGCGCTGCTAATTCTTCGTCGAGACATTGATTTTTATATGGTTCAAATAAAAAAGCTATAAAATTAGACAACTCCAACTATTACAGAGTAAAAGTAGCACAAAAACACAATCAAACATAACTGACATCCGAGACAACAAATTGTTGACGAAGTGAAGTTAGGTGTGAATGGTATCGATAGTCAGATGGTGGGGGCTACCGGCCATTTTACAATTTCAACTGCGTCTGCGCCATAAAGCGCGCGCCTTTTTAAAATTAGAAAATACATACCTACTTTACCGACATTTACAAAAAAATCTTTTTCTACACTAAATAAGATATCGATTGAAAAATTCGAGGAATTAAATAAAAGGAAGGTATACCTTGTATAATTTACTATTTTTCTTAATTCTGACGAAAGTCTTCTCGAATTTCAAATTTCGAACTCTTTATTTTAAAAATAGATGTGGATAAAATAGGATTCTGCTTCTTTTATTATTTAAAATTCTTTTTCTAAGACTTGAAAGTGTTTTTGAAAAGAAGTTTTTAATGAATTAAGCTTAATAATTTATTGAAAAGGGTTTTTTTTTATTTTTGAACATTAAATAAGGTTTTGATTTACGATCTTTACATTAATAATACTTAATGTTTAATTATAGTATTTTATATATAATTAAAATTGTACCTCGTATGAAGGAGGCGGGAAAGTAACAAAAATCTAAATTCAAATTTTAACTATGTTATGACGTATTCTACATACAAGTAAAAAGATATAAGTTTAAAAATGTTAAATATCGTCCTTTTCATATATGTATTTAAAAAGCAATCAATCCACGAACATTGATCGTTCAAATAACTCCCTTCAGTCAGTTTGCTTCTAGACATCGAAGAGAAATCATGAAACTAATAATCATCCTAATCTTTTTCGTCGAGAAATCATTTTCAACACATTTAAAAATGCAATTGCAAAATAGTGAAGAGTTTGAAAAAATTGAAGCTAAAACCACCAGTTTAGTGAAATTATTGCTTTATATAAATAATAATTATTTCGAAGAACGTCCTATTGTTGTAATATATGAATCGAATTACGAAAAATATCATCCAATTGAATTCAAGCGTTTTTTAGAAAACTTTTCCTCGTCATTCGTACAGGAGAGATTCGATTTTTCCTCCTCAAAAAAATCAAGAGCGCGTTTAAGAGACAAGAACTGTAATTACATTATTTTTGTGGAAAGAGTTGATTCCATAAAATACTTAATAGAACCTGATTCGAGAAGCAAGATTGTTTTAATTACTGCAGATACATCTTGGACCATCAGGGACTTCTTGAAGAACCAGTTGTCGAGATTTTATGCACATCTTTTAATCTTAACAAACGCCATGAGTCGAAGAGCGGGTGTGAGTACTTTTGGTTTCACGACATGAAATGGGAGGACCGCCTTTCTGTTGACCTTATCCATGCATTTTTATTCTTCCTTTTTTCCACAATCGAACCTTCCTTTCTTTGTTGATAGACTTAAAAAATTTAGAACAAGGGAAAAGACGTTCCACAATTATTCATTCTATAAAAAAAATTCTCTAAGGGTCATCTATATCCCCCACAACTAATTTCAATGTTATTAGGATCCTGCATTTTACTTGATATTAGATTAATAAATGTATTATTTTAGAGCACAATGGCTCCTACATTCAAGATTATTTTTCATTATTCTGACATAAAATTTTATAATGAGATTATTTTCGAATGGATCTTTTACTATATCTGGGTTCTTGTTTTATATATGCAGGTGGCCTCTTATTTGCTCTATACACATAAATTGTATGCTGATGGAAGTGGCGCAAGTGAACCAATTTTGCTAACATCTTGGATATCTAATTCACTGACCCAACCGCAAAAGAATTTATTTCCAGAGAAGCTGAGCAGAGGATTCAAAGGTCATCGTTTGCTTGTTTCGACGGCACACAAACCTCCCTTTACAATGCGAACGTAATCAATTCCAATCATTTCTAAATATTTCGTAATAGATCAAAATGGAAAGTTTAATATTATTTACTCTTGCAATTCTTCTTTTCAATCTCTATATTTTCTTATATAGGTTTTGAAACACGCGAAAATTGTAGAAATAAAAAAGACTTTATTTGTTCAATTATGCATATATTGGGTTTTTAAGTCATTTGCATAATCCATTCATTTTTTGTAGGAAAATTCCTGGAACTTATGATGTAGCCTGGGATGGAATCGATATTCGCATTTTACGATTATTGGGCAGTAATCTTGATTTCATTGCGGAATTTCGAAGTCCTGTGTCATCAATGTACAGGTAAACTTTGAGAAAATTTTGTCTCTGCTGACATTTTTTGTTAGTCACTAAATGAGAGTATTTCTAAAAATAGAAACAAGCATTTAAAAAAGAAGAAATTTGAGATATTTAAATCATATTTATCTGATGCAAGTTTGCATATGTTTTTAGACTCTTTCATTTAATTTCTTTCCAGTGAAACTGAGGCTGCAAAAAAGGACATTTCTCAAGCTGATGCACCTGTTGCAGTAGGAGGAATTTATCAAACAGCAGATCTACTATCTCATTTTGATGCTCCTTTGGCACACATGGAAGATTGTGCATCTTTCATATCTCTGACATCCGTTGCTTTGCCCAAGTACTATTTCATAAATTCTTATAAAAATTGTTCAAATCACCTACACACCTGCCATTAAAATTTAAAATTCTTTGCAAAAAGTTGAAAATCAAAAACTCAGTTGCTCTAAAAGTTTAAAATTGAATGAATCAAGAATTAAGTATGATATACAGATAAATAGAAACCCAGAAATGCGTTCTAAATGTAAAAGTTTATTACATTCAACACTATATATTTCAATGCCCCATAAGAAACTTCAATTCTCCATAAACATGTTTCATTTAATATGCACATTTATGTAGACCATGGATGAAATGATTGAACAGATGGAGCAATAAAGCACTTAAGTACCCATTAACGTGATCATGGTTTATAGGAACAAGCATTTAGTATCGATATTATACATATTCAGTAATCCAAAGTCAAAATAACAAATATGTAACATAACATGTTTAGACGTTTATAACTAAAGTCCAATCATAAATCTAGAATTTGCTTTCTTCATCTAAAACTAAGAATTTATTAATTTATTTCCCTGTTTCAGGTATCGAGCTGTAATGGGACCATTTCAAGAATCAGTTTGGCTTCTTCTCTGTTCTGTTTATTTTATTGCTATTATTCCAATGACACTGAATAGTCATTACTCTCTAGCATCGTTGATTAAACGACCAGGGAGATTAAACCATATGTTCTGGTTTGTGTTCAGCACATTCACTAACTCGTTCTCAGTGAAAAATCCATTGTTGAGTGACGGCCTAGGGAAAAACTCAACGTCGATTCTCATTGGTGGGTATAGCGTGAAAGTCCTCGTTGCAAAATTAATGGATTCGTTTATATCCCTGGTTTTATGATCCTAAACGATCAAAATGACATCAATGACCGTAAAAAGCTACTGAAGCACTCTATCACTGGCTCTTAGACTGATCTTAAATCTTTCATTAAAGCAGCAGTTGTCAGAGCCAAATGGCTGCAGTCGTTTTTAGTATTTTTATTTTTAGATCACTAGTAACTATGATTCGTGTGCTTTGCACGCAATTAATTTCTCGTTTTTCTAGAAAGATTCAGAGGCTTCTAAACAATTTCAAATGAAAGGATTTTACAATATTTTACGGGATATTCATTAAAATCCAATGAATTTTTGAGAGCCATCGTTTGAACAGCAGAAATAATCTCCAGATAGTTTTCAAATGACGTTAATGTTCCAATTACTTAAATTTACATAAAAAAATATATTAAAAAACAATTTTTAACGTGAATGGCGCAGCTCATGAAAATTCATCGACCTAACAGTAACGGTAACTGTTGCACTGATTGTAAGAGATAAAAAATTGACATTTACACTTCATAATTTCAGGCATTTACTGGGTCTTTACGATAATTATAACGGCCAGTTACACGGGTTCTATAATTGCTTTTATAACTCTACCAACTTATCCTCCTCTATTGGAAAGTGCAACTCAGTTTTCAAATTATAGATACCGAATTGGAACTTTAGGTAAAAAACTCTTATTTCTCGAAATTTTATTTTATTTCGTAAAACTCTATATAAAAAAATATCTGTGGATGCAGATCACGATGGATGGGAAGTCTGGTTTAACAACACGACTATGGATGATCCAATAACGATGAAATTATTCCATAAACTTGAATATGTTCCAAGTATAGACGATGGAGTAAGAAATGCAAGTCGTGCATATTTTTGGCCCTATGCTTTTTTGGGGTCTCGTACTGCTATCGAATATGTCGCACAAGCGGATTTATCTCTAAAGTAATTAGATAGTAATTAAATAGTTAGTCTGCAATTTTAAATTATCGAACTATTTCTGTTTGCAAAAATAGACTTGCCATTTTTTTATTTTCCATGTAAGTAATCGGTCTACTAATCGGTAATAATGTTTTAGTTTTGACAGTAAAAGATCACTCATGCACATCAGTGACGAATGTTTTATGAGGTTCGGGGTCACAATAGTTCTACAATCTCAATCATTGTACACGGATCCGTTCAATAAAGTATTACTTCGAGCAAGACAAAGTGGATTGATTCGTAAGATTCAGCGCGATGTCGAATGGAATGTGCAAAGGTCACCCACAGGAAAATTTCTTCAAGTGAGTTACAGATTCTCAATCGATTTCTGTCCGACTTGATTATACTTTCAATCTTTCATATAAACATTGCCTTATGACTTCAATATCTACTTTTGCATAGATAGCCTCTTTCCAATTATCTTTACGAATAAATGAGGCAGAGGTAAATAAAGAAAACTATATATGTGAAAAATCTTGAGTTATTTCTGTACACGATGTTTTTAAACATCAAACATTTTTAAACATTATTGGCAGATTTTACAAAAAGAAATGATGTAATTCATGTGCCAAACTACATATTATACACTAGAGAAAAAAAATCAGAGTAAACTTTCTGGCTGTTGTAATAAAAACAAAAGAATCGTGGGGTTCGTTTAAATTGTAGACCAGAAGCACCTGAAGTAATAAAAGTGTGGGAAAAGTTTGTACTGGTTCGAAACTGATGAAATTGTGACAAACTTATATGCTTTCAATTTTGTTTCTTGTTTTATCTTCCAGATCTCAATTATTTTGGTAGATTTTTATTACATACAGGTTTATAGTCTTATGTACGTCCTATAATTTTTTGCAAGTTACTTTCACACGCAAGTTATATATTCAATAATTTTATAGAATTTCGTAACGTTTAGTTATTCAACAATACTTTAATTATAATGCATAGAAATTCCGGAAATGTTTTAAAATTACGAAATAAATTGTTGCAGGTGATCAAAGGATTTGCACCTAAAATTCCAGTCGAGGATCGACGACTGAATTTGGATGACACTCAAGGAATGTTTTTAGTTATGAGCTCGGGAATTTTGATTGCAATGCTTGCCTTTTTTCTGGAATATTTCTTGCACATGATCAATAAACATTATTATGGAAAATCGAGGGTAGAAGTTATTGATATTAGAATTGAATCGGAATTGACTGATTGGTCATCAACTTCTCCGTGCCAATCAATTGGAATAAGATCTGTCAGAAGAATCAAAAGTATATAAAATATTTTATGTAGAATCTGTGTTGAAGTTGATTTCATTAAATAAATAAAGAAGCATTTCTTAATCGACTTTCTTTTATCTACTTTTATCGATCTGCTTTTTATAAAACGTTGACAATGACAGTTAGCCCTAAAATAATTTCTTACGACAGATAATGCTCCCTTTGAAACTACTTGATAAATTAAAATTCTCAAGAAAGGCTCTTGAGTATATCAAAAATGCGGCCTGCATACAAACCGAAAAGGGTAATCTTGACGAATTTTCTAACCAAGTGATCATTATATATATATTATTAATTTCTTTCTATTTTTATTTTAGAAAATGTTAAGTTTTCTCGCTCTGCTCACACGGACGTCCCACGACCCAGTTTCAACGAGATTCGTAAGAAGTCATTAGAAAATCCGAATGTGCAAGCATCAGAAAGTGCAGACGAAAGAAAAGCATTTTTGGGTGTTTCTTCCTTCGGTATTTTCTTACATTCTCCAAATCAACCTCTATTTAAATAATTAAAATCAAGTCATTATGTCTAACAAATTAATTTTAGTTGCTGGAGTCACAGGCCTTTATGGCGCAAAATCACACATGTTACATTACATTATGTACTGGACTCCATCACATGCTGTTGTAGCCCAAGCTCAGACCGAAGTTAATCTGAGCAATATACCTGAAGGAAAAGTTCAGATTGTCAAGTGGCGCGGAAAGCCCGTTTTTGTTTATCACAGGCAAGAATTTTACACAAGAAGTGTGAAAACAAATTTAAACTGAATCGAGGGATTGTTCACTCGAATTAAATAATTTAAATGAATTGGTTTTGAATCCAAGAAATTGAAGTTGGGTGTTGGACACTTTTAAAGAATTTACAGAGGATATAAGTCAGATATAAATTTCAGATATGAAGTCAAGCAACTCTCAGTGGTAATTTTTAATGATTAAGTATAATCCGCAGGTCGGCAGAAGTCATTGCCCAGGAGAAGGCAGTGGACATTTCCGGATTGCGGGACCCTCAACCTGATGAAACAAGAACAAAACGAGCTGAATGGGTAATCCTGATCGCCATCTGCACGCATTTGGGCTGCGTACCTCTTCCGAACGCCGGCAGTATTCCCGGAGGCTTTTATTGTCCTTGCCATGGTTCGCATTTCGATGCTGCAGGCAGAGTACGAAAGGGACCAGCTCCCATTAATTTGGAAATTCCACCTTACGAATTTCTCACCGACAACTCTATCATAATAGGATAATTGAGGATTTTCTCTGCTCAACTTTCTAATAAATCTGTTGCCGGGAAAAAGACATCTATTAGCGTAAACGAGAGTAGAAAGTCACACAATGTCTGCAGTAGGTAGACAGTAAGTGGACCAAATGAAGATCATGTTTTACAAATTGAAGAAATTCTTTGAAAAAAATCGAAAAGTGCAGCCCACAATTCAAATTCAAAACATAAATGTGATTTTAGCATGAATAATGCGCAAATTGCATAATTTCTGTATTTTATGTACAAGACTTTTATGTACATGTAATGACATTGTATTTATATACACAGAAACACATCACATGTTATTAAACAAAAGAGGCCTTTCACAGAGGATAATTTTTCGTTAATTATTTTCTCCAACCTCTGAGCGGAAAAGAGTAAATGCTAAATGGCATTTTTCAAGTTCAAGACTCAAAGTTTCTCCTTTTTCCCGAGCTTCCAATAACATCTCGCGTTGAAAGTTATGAAAGCGAAAAACGTGACATATTTACAGAATGCTCTTCTCGTTTATTTACATGAATTCAAAATTCCTCTGGAGCTTGGCGTCGTCAAGGTTTTGAATTCTTCGAAGAAGATAGCGAGTTTCTCGAAGAGGGTCTGCTGGTGTCCTGAGAGCCATGAGACTTTTTATCCAGGCTTGAAAAAGAAAGAAAAAGTCAAACGATTTCGTGTGTATCTTTTCAAATAGGCGGGGGTTAATTTAAAGAAATGTGAATCGTTATGAATGCTGACGTCTTGATAATAAAATTGGCTCACGCGGGGCAAGATGCGAATCATATCCATAAATGAGACGTCATCGTATTAACGTATCATCTTGTGAGAGTACGATCGTCTCAGCAGGTGACGGTTTAAACTGTATTGCCTTTTGAAATTTATGTATAAGATCTGGGGATTGTTATCCCTGTGGCTTAACACGAAAGTTAAAGGGATCGTTGAAAAAAATTGAGGCAAAAATATTTCCATGCAATTTACGAGACATTTGAAATTTTACATGAAATGTTGTGTGTTAAAACGCGAATTACTTACCCATTACTTTTGGAGCCCCTCTTAAACATGTCCGTTAATTTCTTCTTCAAGTTTTTCTTATCACGTTTAATATCCTCGTTAATGCTAACTTCAGATCCGGAAGTCTGCAAAAAGTGCAACAATCTTTAATAATGACTTTTTACCTTGGTATTAATTGTTATTTGTACATAATATTTAATGAGGCGTTTACTTGAAGTGAAAACTCGAAGGAACTGTTCGGATCATCAACGCTTGCGGATTTAGTCAGCTTTGTCGTCAGTTTCTTAATTATACTCTTGCTGTACTTTTTATCTCGGTGCAGCATTTCACTCTTAGTTGATCCGCCAGAAAGTCGGCTGGAAATAAAGAAATTAATGATTAATAATTGTATCAGTCAGGGGCGTTAAAAGAACTTCCGGATCTTTACCCAAGGATTTTTATCAGTAAAGCAATTACTCTCGTCGTATAATCTTGAAATTATGCAATTTTATACAGCAGCAAGATTGGGATAATAAAATAAATTGGTGCAAGTTATTCTCATATTCATAAAAACATCGATAAAGGGATTACAAAATTATAATACCATTTTTTATAGATATTTTCGCAAGTACTAATCTTATAGCCTCACCGATTTTTTGTTATGTTACAAAGTATAATATTTCAGTTTAAAAAATATTCTTTCTCACCTATCGACGCTTGAATCTCTCGGCAAACTAAAGTGCCGAGATTCTGCTTCTGATCCATCCAAAGATTGCATACTTGAGACGTTGCTATCATTTCCCCAGATTGACTGTAAAAATTTTCAGTTTTTAATTTATATCCTGCATTTTTCAGAATTGCTTTTAATTCAATTTGTTTTAATTCGGCGCTGAGCCGAGTAAACACTATTAAATTGCAAAATGCCCAAACTGTTAATTAGGTAATTCAATTTTATTTTGCGAGAAAACGATTTGGACTTTAAAAAGTGAATGTCACATTGTTCGTAAAATATTTCTACGAACCTGATCGTTTTTGCTTGTGGTCTGCTCCAGCGAGAGACTCTTTCTCTTTAAAGTTGGTTTACGACTTGGAGTTGTTCCTCTTCCAGTGTCATTGTCGATGGACGTTGACCTGAAAAGTACACCAACAGATATATTTTTCTTCTGGATTTTTAAAAATATAATTGCAAGTCTCTAAACACTTGTAATTTTAGAAAGTCTCCAACATTAAGTGAAATTAGTAGAAAATTGTTCTTGTTTACCTTTTTCCGAACTTCTTAGTACGATTGGAACTACTCTCATCACTAGCTTTTTTCGATTCTTGAAGTTCTTTCGCCACTTCCATTAATTTCCCGATTGTGTATTCGAGTTTCTCGGCTCTTCCCTCCATCTTTCCACCTGCGAGAATGAAAAAATGTTAAATTTAAAGCTAACTACAGAAACAGGAGAATGATAAAAGTTAGAATAATAAAGATAATAGATATTCTAAACTGGTAGATTAAGCATTTGCATATCATCATAAGATACCTTTATCGTCCTTGGTTTCCAACATTGGCGAGGATTCCCTCGATTTTGGTCCCTGCAAAATGCAAATAGATGTAGATAAATCTTTTTCAACGACCTGTTCTAAAATTTACAATGTTTTCTGTGCCCTATACCTTCAGTCTTCTCGGAGGAGTGGGTGTGTAAACTTCAGGGGGTTTATTTTCACTGGAGCTCTTCAACTCTGGGAAGAGTTTCATCAAGTCGTCGACTTGTTGCAGTAGAATGTTAATGTTACGAGCTTCCGTCTGTTCTACGTGCCGTTTATTTGCTATTATCGTTTTTAGGTCCTCCCTTTCCCTTTCGTGACGTTCTTTTTCTCGCCTCATCTTCTCATTGCTCGTTCTCAACTTTGCGTGGGCGTCTCTCAATTCGAGTAAGTCACATTGCAACTGAAACGTAATACAATCGTGTGTTAACTACTGTTACTTATTTCATTAAAATACGAAAATGTAAACATCGCTTTTAATGGACCTCTCCTTCATAAAAAAAAAATATAGTATCTTTTGTGACATCCAGTTTTAGATTGAGTCATTAAGTATCGAAATTTACTTCATACTTATTTTTAATTGCTTTCAGTTTTTTACTGTTGTAAATTCTATGACAATTAAAAAAAACAATTAGAAAAAATTTAACACTTGGAATTTTCAAGTTTATACAATGTTTGAAATATCATGATTAGACAATTTCTGCATCGTTAGATAATTTTAATACGTAGAACATTCTAAGAAAATGAAAGCTTTTAGTATTTAAATAAAGATGTCTGAAAATCTTTTAATTAAAATCTTTTTATCTCAAAACACTTTCCTTGTTAAAATTTTAATGGAAAAGCAATTGAACATTAATTTCGTATACTTTTCAAGTTTATAATCGAATTATCCAATCTTAAATTTGCAATTCTCTCTTTATATGTAACTTCGTTTGTGATAAACCAGTTTCGCTTGTTTATAATAAAGCCGCCCATAGATATCTATTATGCAATTAGCGGGTGATTACAAAATGAGATTATTACCTCAATAAGCTTCTTCTTATTTTCATCCTTCTCTTCGTCGAAGACCTTCTTGAGCTGATCTTGTTTTCTCTTATTTTCTAGTCGGTCTTTATCGCGTTCCCTTTCAACCTGTAAATTCGATACGAATTAGTCGGATTCGATAAAGAAGCTAAATTATTGGCTCGAGTAAAGATTTTTCTCAGTTATCAAACAATCGTGGTTATTAAATTACAAGGTGTATAAACGCACTTCGAATAGTGTTTGCCGCAGGTCCCTGGCGAGTGTTGCCGTTTCCTGCAGCAATCTTTGCTGATCCTCTCGTTCTTTTTGCCAAGCAAGTTCCATACGCACTTTCAGGCCTGGAATTTTTGTTCGTCCACTTGCGAGCAAACGTTCCTCCTCCAACTGCAATGACACTCATTGTTAGGTAAATGGGCGACTTTTAAAATAAGATGTGGAACTCATTTGAAAAAATAGATAGCAAAAGTTAAATGGAACGATATTCTACTTCATTTATACGAGACTGCATTTCTGATAATTTTATCTGCCATGCAGACTTTTCTGATACTAGTTCAGTCTTTAATTTAGAAGCTTCCAGCTTCGTTTCTGAGAGTTCATCCTCCATGGAGATAATTTGTTTTTCTAGAACGGTCACATTCATTAGCGACGATTCTTCATCCTGGAAAATAAAAATAAAATAAAATAAGATAAAAAGTGTATAAGTTTTGGTGAAAATTACTGACTAGTAGATAATGAAGGTATCAGTCAGACATGGCGAGTCACTGTCTGAACGAAACTATCATTTACTACTGATTTCACACCTTTACACTTAATTGAATTAATTTCTTTCAATGATGAATAAAATTTATTTTTAAATACATTGAAATTATATTCTAAATATAAAAGAACATTTTTGCGTCAATCCATATCAAATTTTTAATCCGAATCAATCTAACGTCAAGCGAACGTCTAATTTGAACGATTCGGATTTAAAACCAGCTTTGGAGTGCCTCTGATTGATTTTCATTGGTTCGGATTCATTCGGATAAAATTTCTATCTGAAACTTTCGCCAGGATAGATTTCTCTAAACGAAAACCGCGCGATTCATATAAAAATTGTAATTTTATACAGTCAATCTTTTTACATAGTATTATGATGATAATTTTTTAGTCACTAGATTAGCTTCATTTTATTTTACCTCATCAGTCGATTTTCCAGTGGATGTAGTCGAATGCCGACGTTGCCTTGCAGTCTTGAGTTCCGCGATAGTTTTTTGCGCACCCTCTAACATGTGCTTGTAGGTATCGCGTTCGCGCTTGTATCGCGAAAGTTGTGTTTGTATGGACTGGATTTCGTCATTGATCGCTGAGATCCTGTGCTCATATCGCATCTTGCATTGCGCGAGATCTGCTTTCTTTGCCTTTTCTGCATTGGCAAGAGCATTTTTCGCCTTTCTTAGCTCCGACTCGAGTGCCGAGGAATCTGCCGAGAAATTTCGTTGGATTTTCGTCACGGAGTTGTAATCGTTAAGTTTACTGTTCAGGTCATCATTCTAAAACCAAAAAAGTCTTGTAAATTGTCATCTTCATGTCACTGAAGAATTTCAAATCAAAATTCCTCCTCTGGACCTCTCTCTAAATTAGCAATCAAAATCAGACGTTTGTAAAAAAGAATGTTAAATAAGTTTGAAAAGAAACTTACAGCTTTCTTCAAGTCATCAAGTTGTTCCTTCATGGAACTATTTTCTCTTCTCAATCGATTGACTTCTTCCTTGATTTCATCCTGAGAATGTACACTTGCTGCTCTTTCGAGTCCACGTATTTTCTCCTGAAAAATTATGTACTTATAAAACTATAATAGATTATATAAAAAGAAAATTATTAAAAGAGAATTATTACTGACTTCAAAATTAATTCTTTTATTGTTCCACTCATTCTCTTTGGATTTCAAAGTCTCTTGAAGATTCTTCAATTCTGTTTGAACAGAATCACTAGCAGATTGCTGATCCTTTAGACGACTGTAAAAAAATTAATCTTTTATATTTAGAAATGTTTACTTTATAAATATCTATCTGTTAGTTATAATCTACCTGTTTAGCGCTTGTTTTTCTCCTTCTAATTGCGAACCGGATTTTACAAGCTTTTCGTGTTTCTGATTCAATTCTTCGTATTGCTGCAAACCCTTCTTTACCTCATTTTCAAGATCTGTAAAAGTATTGTTACAATCATAACTAAATCTTAAAATTAAATGTATATTCATTTTTCTAAATAGAGAAATAAATATTGTATTACTCAATATCCTTTCGTTGTATGTTTCCTTCATTTCGTTCATCTTTTTGGTACTCAAACTAGTTTTTTCCAGGGTTGCTATTCTTTTCTTAAGAGTAGTAATTTCTAAGTCTTTTGATTGCTTATCTTTCTCTGAAAGAGTTTTCAATTGGTCCTTCTCTCTTCTAAATTTATCTAACTCTGCAGTCAAGTCTGCAATTTTCTTCGACGAGGAAGACTTGATATTTTCAATTTCTTGCACCTTCAGCTTCAAGTCACCTTCAAGTTGAATTTTCACTTGTTCAACCTGTTTCATAAACAAAAATTGTATAATTTCTTTTACAATATATATATATATTTATTTAAGTAATAGGAATGTTCAACTTACTGAGCCTAAAGCTTTTGAAACCTTAGTTTCTTTTTCAATATGAGACGATAAATCTTCTTGTAACTTTTTACATTTTTCCCTCTCTTGAGCTAATTCTTTCCTCAAATCACTCAAAACTGTTTCCATTTTTGTATTATCTTTCTTGGAAGAAGCTGCAACTTCTGAAAATTGAATAAGTTGTGTTATTTCCATAATTCCGATACTAAATATTTTTCTTTTCTGTAAGTTAATCTTACCAAGGTCTTTTTTAAGTTGTACAACTTCGTTATAAACCTTCAGCTTCTCAGCTGATAGTGAAAGTAGTTTGGACTTCAGTTTTTCCTTCTCTTCTTGTAATTTTCCCTTTTCTATTTCCCAAGATTTCCTCTCAATATCCGTTGAAGCAATTGTATCTTCTAATTTTGCCTTTACTAAAAATGAATCTTATTTTAAAAAGATTAGTTTCATTGTACTATTTTCTTCAGGTATAAAAACAAAACGATATAAAAAAATTGATCTATATAACAAAATGAATGATTATTGTTACAATACAAAAAAATGTTTCTTACTGGTTTGAAGTTCCCCATTTTTTCCATCTTCATTTTTCGACACTTTAGACTTTTTCATCTCCTTTTCACTAGCTAATTCCTTCAACGTTTTTTCCAATTTTTCTTTTAAGAGTCCATGCTCTTTCGACAAAGTGTCATATTTTAAATTAGTTTCGTTTGCTTTTGAATTTCGGAGACCAATTCCACCTCCTTCAATAGCATTTACGACTATGCCAAGAACATCTCCTATTTTAATTAAGATAATTAAAATAAATTATGATTTTCAAGGAAAAAACGTTTTTAATAAGTGAAGAAGTCATTTTATCGAACCTATTTCCTTATCTATATCGTCCATCATTTTCTTGAGATGAACCTTCGACTCCAGCTCCATATTTTTTTTCTGCGATTTGTTTTTGTACTCTGTGCCAACTTTCTTCAAAATATCTTCTATTTTTTTCGCCTGAAAAAGTAACATCCTACACTTGTTAGGAATATACATATAAGTCGTAAAAATAAATCTATAAATGGTTATAATTTATATTACTTGGTCATATTTCTTCTCTAAACTAATTTTTTCCGTCTCGAGTTCTTCAGTCCTTCTCTCAAATTTTCTGAGCTTGAAGGAAAGAATTCGACAATTTTTGTTCGATTGTTCCAAATCCCTCTTCAGACTCGAGTACTCGCCTGCCTGGTCTTCCCTAAGAAATTACGTTATTTTTATTACAATACATTTTCTAGATTAGAGGCTTGAAATAAGATTGAGAACATAAACGAAATAATGGGTAATAAAATTTACCTGAAGTTATCTTGCATCTCGTAAATTTCCTCTTCCATTTCTCGGATTTCCTTCTTCATGTCTTCGTTCTCATCCATTAGAGTTTCGCAGAGAGTTTCAGCTGCCTTCAATTTTGACTTCAAGTCCTCGTTCATCTTATCTCTTTCGTTTTTGTTCGTTTTTTGGTTCATTTCCTTTTCCAGGACTTTTATTTTCGAAGAAAGACCTATCTTTTCTTCACTCAGGACTAAAAAATAATAGAATGGTAATTAGAATCCAAAAAATTACCTATTCATACATAAAATTAAAGATCTTAAAATAAAGATCTTTACCTTCATTTTTCGCCTGGAGTTCTTTAATCAACTTCTGAAGTTTCATCACTTCATTACTTGTACTTTTGCTATTAGAAACCGAATCCATGCTCGATAAGCGGCGAAGTAAAATTTCGCTTTTTTCTTTTTCCACCCTTTCGCATCTTGCTTTCAAGTCATGCAATTGTGCTTTCAATTTTTCAATTTCATTCTAGAACAATAATTTAATTCAAGAATCTTAACAAGCATTGCATTTAACAAAAAATTTAAGTCATGAATTTTCCATCACCTTTTCTGTTTTTCCACCTTTTCCATTTACGGAATCAACCGAGTTTTCCCTCTCCGCTTTTGGTGATACGTTACCCTCCGCTGCACGCGGCTTTCTGACCTAGAGATTACATTATTTTCTTTTTATCCGTATAATAAATTGAAATATCCCATTATAAACTCGTCAAAAATTAATGATAACTACTTAGAACCACATTAATCAGAGACTTCTATAAGTATCTTCCTAAAAGCACTCTAGACAACTACAAATGTTATTATACTAAAAAAAAACTGGCATGCTGCCAGAATCACGCCATTATAGTGTAGAAAGACGATTTCAGAATATTTGGCCTAAATACAATAAAAGTGGCTAATACTTATTCATTCGTTAAGTATCATTTAGGAGAATTCCTACCTGAATAATAAATTCAGCGTCTGTATCGGAGTCATTGCCATTGCTTTTGTTAATGACCCGGCTAATTTGCAATTTTTGCGGTCTGTTAATAACACTTTCATCAACTGAGTGGCGTCGAAAATTCAAGCTGTCAGATTGCGATCCAGCGTATGTCTTGGGCCTTATACTTTTATTTTTTTCAACAATTACAAAATCTTCAGTGGTATTGTCCGAGACAGAGGTGAGATCTAGAGCCGAGTTCCAGGCAATTGTTACTTCCGGTGTGATGTAGCTTTTTGACTCGTCTTTTAATAAATTTGACGTTGACGCCCACGTCCTTTTGCTGTCGGAATTCCCTGCAGAGCTGAATATGCGACATTGCAGTATAAATGTTCACAAGGGCTACACCACGAGTGTATTCACAAACTAGCGTAATTAATTTATATTCCTTAAGGGGATGCCACACACTTAATTTCCAGTTTGTATAAGAAAATGTGATGATTTGTTTCCCCCGCTATTTTTATGCAAGTGAGCTTTATGAAGTTAGAAATCTCATGTGATCATCAATCTTGTCAAATTAAAATTACTATTTAAAGCAGAAAGCATTCATCAGTTTCTGCATATATTCTGAAAATTAATTTACAACTCGCAGAAAAGTATTGATGTAAAGACTTACTTTCTTGCTGATTGTTCTTGTATTGATAAACTAGGTGTCGACGACGTTGTGTCTTTTATGCTTCTACCTTTTCCTACATGGTCCTTGTAATCCCTAAGGAATTCATTTGAATGCATGAATAAAAATGCAATATAAAAGAAACATATGCATCTCGATGAAAGTTAATTGAAAAAAAAAACTCTTCTATACAATATTCTATCCGAAAGACTAGAGATAAGCTAAACATTTTATGCAGATCTTGTGAAATGAAAGGAAATAAGGAAGGTGAATAGGAAAAAGAAAGCATCAAATGAGATCTGGGAATGAGTTCCTGAACTCAACATTCGCAGTGTTAGGAGCATAAGCACTTGACACTCGAGGTGGATGGCTATGTGTTCAAAAGTATATTGTTAGTACAACTCTTCAAAACCTTTGTGGCATAAACACACGATTTGTATTCATTCGTGAGAGCAAGGGACTCGAGTTTCCGCATATTTTGTCCTGCTATTACAATACTCCCGTTCCGAATGCATTGCAGTGCCCAATGCAGCCAACAGAATTATTACCGATAATTATAGGTTTGCGTAAATACTTCATTAAATCAGCCTTTACTTTGCTGCGAATATTCTTACGAGTGCGACTTGTTTTGCCAGATTATTGGACATGCATGCACGAAAAGGAAAACTGTACCAATTTCGTATATATTTCAGAGAAAAGAATTATGCATAATAATTTTTGTGGTTTGCGTAACAATGCTTTGTATGCATGAAATTAATAGTAGATATTATATCAAACTGATTAGTAAAGAAAAATGCATTTCCTTCCTTTAGTAAAAATTTGGATGTCCGGCCATGCGTATAAACGTCCATTTAGTTCCGTTTTCCCCCTTTATTAGAATTAGATGAAAGGCTCTCATGTGAAATACATTTTACAATCCTAATTCCGCTGCTCATTTAAATAACACAAAGGCAAGTGTTAGTTGAAAGTAAGTGGAGTGAAAACAAATGAAAGAATGATACCTGAAGCACCGTTTACAGCGTGTCGGCCATCGCACTTGCGGATGAAAGCCAAGAGGACATAAAGGATCCCCTTTGGACGTTGGATACAAGTGATGCATTCTAAGCACAAGATTTACATCGAGTTGTCGGAACTGTCAATATGTCACTTGAGTTCACACGACGATAATGATCGCGAGATGCAATTTTGCTTCACTCTTCAAAGCTTCCATTAATCTTCAACTTTAAAGTGTATCGCTTTTCTTTAGATTTGCGATCACAGATAAACTACATTCATTTATCTATATACACATCTGTATAATTATGTATATATATGTAAATGCATATAGCTTATACTTAGCTCCATGTCACTTCACTTTTGCCTCCTCAGGTTAAAGACCATCCCTTTATGGTAAGACAATGCAACCATAAATTCATTCAACAAAGAGTATATTATATGAAATAACATTTGAAACAATGAATTCATTGTTGCGAATCCACACTTTCAATTTTTATTCAAAATTCCTCTCAGATTACAAATTTATGAAAGTGCTATTACTAGAATTTTTATTATCTTTTTATGTTATTTTATCATTTTACTATTTAATTAAATCATTTTTTAAATAAATTTGACTGAAAAAGAGCACCAAGAAAAATGGTGACATAAAGTTACATTTTTGTCAGTATTTTCCTTGGCTAAAATATTTAAATTCCTCTTTCTAGTGGATGCTAGTTTGCTCTAATGAGGTTTATTTCACAATGCAAAACCTATAACTTTAAACTTGACACACAACAATAAACGTCACTCAAAAATCTTCTCCATCATTAAGTCTAGTAGATAATTGGTAGTTTTTTAACATTGTAGTTCTAGTCTACCCCACGCAAAACGACGAAAAAGAGAAGACACTAAACAAAAACTTATTCTTTACTTCGATAATAAACTTCAAAGAGAATCGTAATATATTTTTAAAATAATATATATATATATATATATATATATAATGAAGGCTCTAAAAATAAAAGAATCATTTCAAATTATTTATGCAGCAGAGATGCGCTTCGAGTCATAGAAACGTCATCTGACATAAGTGTGAAAATTCTCTCCTACAGAAATACACCTATTTTTAACGCAATGCCGTAAATTCGGCACTTCCGGCTTATAAACGGAATGTCTATTTCGATAACGTCGTTCTTTTCACGGACACAGTATTCAGTAAACACTTGCGTATGTCATTCCAGAGATTTCTGTCTCACTAAACACTGCTTTATTCACTGAAAATGATCACATCGAAACTCTCTTTATAAACACTGCTCTCTAAATCTGAATCAGCGAAAACCATACCAAATCAGTGAAATTCGCTGATTTGGTATGGTTTTCGCTGATTCAGATTTAGAGAGTGATCTGCAAATAAACGAATAACATAAAGTATTCGAAAAATATGAAAAAGTGCTGAGTTTTTCAAGGGTTGTACTGAGAGCAGAAAATTTTTCTTTCATTTTGATTCATCTGCTACTGGTTACGTAATGAGTCGATTTTCAGAGCCAATTCTTAGCCGGTTGGGTCGCTAACCCAAATGCAGCGATTAAATTTATCCTCGAGGTACATGCAGTCATTGCCTGGGCTACTTTCTAGTCTTTTAGAGGTGAAAATTATTAACTAAGAGAGAATTCTCACGTTTTTTTCCATGCGGTGGACGATACCACCCGAAAGATTGAGTTCGCGCGCGCTTTGCGCCCTACCGCGTCGTTTACATGCCGCGCGACTTTTCAAATTTCTTTTTTTTCCTAGGATTCGATCAGCGACTGCCTAGACGTCGGAGGCTGTACTGACATGGCTGCTATTACGGGGTTAGATCGTAGTCAGAAGTTAACAGCGCGAGCGTGCTCGACTGGACGCCTGCCAGGGTGTATATTTATCTCTAGCTATAAATATAGTGCACGCGAGATGTACGGGGTGTCTACGCACAATGCGGGACGTAAGGGCTTTCCTTGCCAAATTTGGACTCTTGCAATTAATGTTCCACGAGACGAAAATGGGAAAAAATGGCGAGAGGCGATTTAGTCGAAGGCTGCACAAAATTATATAGCGCCACTCGTATATTTCAAGAGCGAAAAAGAAGCGTTGTAGGTAAGCCTCGTCCACTTGAATTATCGAGGTCAGAAGGAAATTCCATTTACTTCAAAGCAGAATTTGATCTATATGCAATTTTGACATGCAACTAAAAAAGATTTCAAGACTTTCAAGAGTTTATTTGTGTACTAAAGTAAAACGATGGTACTAAATTAATCCTTCACTCTAAACGGTTGGATGGATAATCATAACAGTCAAGTTAAAATTAAGAGTATGGATTTATATTTTGAAAAATAATATTATCTATTAGATATGGTTGAATATTATCTATAAAGGATAAAAGATACGAGCATATAAAGGTCATGAGAGCTATTTGCTATTTCCATAAGTTTATTTTCAAATAGGCACAGAAAAAGGTAAAGAAAATCGTACACCTCGAGTGACCCTTAGTGTATATATTATTTGCTTCTTTTAGATACAAATAAACTGCTTTTTAGATACAGAAAATAGAGACATGCTCCGAGACATGTTCTGCACTGTTCAAGAAATGGTTTTTTTTTTTTTTACTTCTTTTCAGAACTGTATCAGAGAGTAAATATGAAAACGAGGATATAATATTACGTAGTCTATGTGAAACTGAAAGAACTATAATATACGAAGAATACTATCATTTGGCGAAGGAGGGAACTTGCAATAATGGTTTTTTCTTTTAATAATATATAGTGTTGAAAAATCTCGGAAGTTTTATCTTACATAAATATAATTGATTTGTCGCAATTGTATGAATTATAATTGCAAGGTGTTGCAGGTAATGAAGAACCTTGTTTTCACATACACACTGCTGCTGTATGACTGTAACTAGTAAATTTGCATCCGTCTAATTTGATCAGCCTGGTGATGCAGAAGCCTGAAGACAGCTCACTCGATTGAAGTGTTTACATAATGTTTCAGAGTTCGCATTAAGGTTGTAGTTATTACAGGCGTTTGCACTCGGGAAATTGCATTTCTGTCTCTATAGGAGTCTTTCTCTACTAACATTGCAATTAGCACAGCTTCTTAACTAATTTATGCGTAATATCTCGCACTTTATATAGTTAACTGTTCATTCTCGCACGAGGAGTCAAAAGGTATAAGGTTTCATCGCTTTAACTTTCCTGACTTAAGTTTTCATGTTTTACTCGTCATGTTCTGATGTAATTTGTTGAAAGGAAACAGGCTTCAGTTTTAATTTGCATTTGATTTATAATGAACTCTAATATGTCATTCAACACCTGTAAAATCAGTGAATATCGCAGACACGAGGCAGCTTCTGGAATATTTCCACGTTTCTTCCGGTATCTGTATATTTTGTTATCTACCGCAGCTGGATTTCAACGCTTCTTTCAATATTTATCAACACAGTACATTTGCAACTCCTTTATCGGAACAATTGATCCGACCACAGAAGAACGTCACGGTCACGACCGGCGTGTAGATGCACGCAAGCATAATTGAAATGCGTAAAACGAGACGACGATCGAAGAAAAAGTGCATGCATAAATAAAGTCGGGGGTGTCTACTCAGCTAAGATATATGCATGCATGTTAGATTAGGCGTAGCACACACTCTGTACCCGTATATCATTCCATATGAATTGTTACTAATCGTTCGTTAATTTATAGTTTTTAGTACAATATCAACTACTTCTTTTCTCCCTAATGCATTGTTTCCAAGCCATAAAGCACTGCTTTGCCAGAAACTGAAAACCAGTTATTATTTCGACTTTTTTGGGTTGTAAATTTAGAAAGTAAGATCTGGTCGCGTGTATATTTCATTATTTTATGAGTCACATTTTTCACAAAGTTAATAGATTTAAGTAAAGAGTTATTTATCTTCGCTTATTACTGAGCTGTAAAGTCTTTTTCTTGCATATTTCCAAATCTAAATTGCTAATAACATTCATAATTAAAATTCTTTATATATGAATTGGGTATTTCCGAAGTACATGTTACAACTTCTATTTATCCACTTGCTATAAGTTTATTCAAAAGTGTACAGACTTTTATTTATGTTTCGTGATTGATAAAAAAATTCGATGGGGAATTTGATAGTTGCGCTTACAAATTTTTGAGACCTAATACACGTGTAGGAGAAAAGCAGATAAGAAAGCAATTACTGTTTATTTTATAGCTCTTATATTCAATTTATTGCTTACGATAGTAAACATAATCTTGATAATAGTGCAATAATGCAGATTCTTATATTAATTTTTCTTTTTCCAGGGATCGAAACGATATGATGTTTTGAAAAAAAGAAGAGATTGTATCAGAAAATTATTTCACTTTAAGTAATTTTCTATGTCCTGAAAGAGAAAGATATTGTCATATAAAACATATGAAATAGAAATTTATTGTCTGCCTTATAGGACAGTTGGCAAATTTTGCACTTTTCTCTTTGCAAACTCGAGCACATTAAACTGACTAACAGGCCGTATATTTCCCCACTTGGTAAATAAGTTTTGATTTCATTCGCACGTTCTATTCACTTAAGTGGGAGAGACGTTGCAAGAGATGAGTATTTGCATAACGATAGACATAACGGGGCATACCGGTCCCTGAAAGCAGTCAATGCAAAATGAATGTACACAATGCCACGATGATGATTCGACGTTCCATTCGAGTCAAGCATAGTTATACTGACACCCTCTTACCTTCAAACTTTCAACTCATTGATCTTGACATTTCTCTGATATTCCTATCCATCTTCTACACGATTTTGTACAGCAAGAAAAATATTTACATTCTGCAATTTACTGAATTTTAATCCTTTTTTCATCCTACTGATACCTGATGCTGATTTTCATTGTTGGCAAATGTGTATTTCAAAGAAAAAGAAATTTCCATACACAGATTTTTTGATTTCTTTTCAATTCTTTTAATTTCACCTGCTTTTGGATGTTCTTTTATGTAAATTTCATTGACATCCGTTGAGCTATTGAGCAAATATAGGATGCGAATGTATGGAAATAATTTCATAAAAGAAAATTTGTCCCTAGGCACAGACACTTCGTAAAAAAATGAATAGGTAATATTTTGGATAAAATAAACACAGATGATGAATTATTATATCCGAATTCTGAATTCTATCATAATTTATGTACTTTCTCGATTATAATTTGTCATTTTATTTATGAAGTTCATGCAGGTAACTTTTAAAAAGCACCTTGCCCAACACTTGCTGGAGAATATTGAAAGTTGTAATGTCAGGAATGGCTGGATTATTTAATCGGCAAAGGATAAAAATGTTTCAGGTGTGGACGTGCCTGTCTGTTCAGAGAGTTCAGAGTACTCAGGCCAAGAGCTAATAAGCATCTTGGCATCAAAACAACCTCACCAGTTTACACTTTCGAAGTGATAGTCTAACGATCAATGATATTCGATATACGAGAAGGATCATGAGTGAAAGGACGCATCTCTGGACGCAGAAATAATTAGCATACGACTGTCGGTTAACGTCTCTGCTCTTTAACTAGAAAATGTCTTCGTTGAGTCCGCGTCACATAAGATGACATTCTCCTAACTCTCAGTAAAAATCAATGGTTCTTTCAAATTTATTATCATTCAGTGCCATAAAACAATCACTCTGGAGACTTCTACATCTGAATAAAGCAATTTTTACAGAAAACACAATTCACTTGATATTTTTCTAAGTGAGTGAACTAAAATCCCCATAAATTCTCAAAAGGAAGATTGATTGCGAATATTCTCGAACTCGAAAGAATATTCTCTCTTTACACCTCCATTTACGACTCTACTAAAAATTTAACACCATCAGACTTCCCATAAAACCTAGCATCACCTCTCCAGACTTCAGTGTCTACTCTGCATACTGAAATTTGATGCCAAAAATTAATAAATGTTATGCATATGCAAATTTTTGAGCTTCGAAAGAGATGTGATAGCGAATTTTTTTTTTAACTTAATTACGTCATGGGAATGACTTGCATGTGGTGATAAGAAGTCTTCATCAGGAAATGCATTTAGAGAGATGATAAAGTTCGAGAAATTTGTCCATAATAAAGAGAAAAAGTTGAGTTACGGTAAATCGGCACCTTTAAAAAACGGTATGAAAAGTGGAGTTGTTTGTCTCACCCCGAAAGGGCCTATCTACTTAACGACTGGTTCACGACTCCCCCCTTGTAAATCTCTTCGCTTTCTGCTTCAAGAATTAATTTACGAGCCATCACGTCAGCCAGGTGGTCCGGAGAGGCATCGCGTCAAGGACCAAAAATCGGATGACACCGCATACCAGGATTCCATTCGCATTTGTCCGTCTTCTCGAATAAATGAGCTGAGACCCGGAGATAATCATTATATTAATGCACGCGAACATCTTTGCCAATATGATCATACGTATTTCTGTCGGCTGCTACCTAAAAGACATTTGATACTTTTCTCAAGCGAGAGAAGACCTCGCTCTTTGATCTTTTAATAATTATGAAAAATTGGACGATTTTCGAAAGGAGGAAGGTATTAACTGAAAGTGAGAGTATATTTAATATATGGGAAGATATATTTATGGTTTAACGAAATTTCATATAATCAACAATGATCCTATCATAATTTAAATTATTATTGAAAGAACAAATCTTTATTTATTAAGTTTTTTAATTCCTGTGCTAATAAGTTATTTATAATTAGCTAACTTTGCCTACGACTGAGTTAATTTGTAGGTGCAGCAAAAATGCAATTATCGGTGATGATCGGTACTTATTTAAAAAGCACATAAGTGAACGTGAAAGTTTTGATAAATTATGAGGTGTGATAGATGAAGCTGAAAATAAGAAATCATCCCATTAATTCGACTCTCACTGAAAAAACGAAATGCACAAATATACATGAATTTCTTACTTGAATCACTGAATGTGATAGTCTTAGAAACTTCAATCAATCGACTGAATACCAGAAATTTCTCTACAAACTGCTTTTTAATTAACTTCTTCGTTTAATGCCTGTTTGAGAATTTATTTATGCAACTTTAATAAGTTGCAAATTATTCCATAATGAGATATCCCAATATCTTATATATAAGCTCAAGAAATTGGATTCTTCTTTAAGGTGTTAAGAGTCTTTCAACAGAAAAATGCAATAATAAATTAAAAAGACCTCTTTTCACCTTTGAATAAATGTCTTGTTAGAAAAAGAAAGTGTAAAAAAGTTTTCGTAACAATTTATCATTATAACACCATTGTTTCTGAAGATAAAGATACATAATCTCGAGTTTTTGAAGTGACTCTTATGAATTGACCTACTTTATTCATTATGGGTGGCTAACTTGATCTCCGGTAAATTGGACTGACTCACTAAAAAAAATTCATGTTATATCCTCGTTGAGTTCTTTTCAAGGACAAAAGTTTTAACGTCATTCAAGAGCACTTCCTTTGGTCTCGAATAAAGTAGAAGGAGATTGAAGAGACTATTCGGATTACCGACATTTGATATTCGTCTTTTGGATGCTACAGAAAAGTGAAAATAGAAGAGATGAGACACGCTAAGGAAGGAGGTTCGATCAAGGTTCGACCTACCCTGAGGCTGTGTCATTGAATATCCCTAACGAAATCTGAAAAGTGAAAGAAGCAGTGGTCAAAGTCGATCCACAAGAAAAAAATGAATCACGCACTTTTTTACATTGCTGGAATTTTTTTAATCTATGAATTATTAACTTTGGATTACGTTATAACTTTTAGACTGGCAATTGTGACTCGGAAAGTGTTTATTAATATATATGATACCATAAGAGTAATTTAGTTTCCCCAAATTTAAGCTCGCAATAATAAATACTTTTTGGTAAAAAATTTGCTATTATGGTAATTACTACACGCTCTTAATTATTACCTATTAATTTTTGGCATACATTGGTCAGAGAGCTGGTTTTTCAGATTACAAAACTGTCCGCTAAATACTAACTTTAATAATGAATAGTTTTACATGTATATATGTATATAATATTGCTCTTAAAAAAGATGTTCCATTTTTAATTACTCTGAGATATTCGGTAAGAGTTTGAGGCACGGAATTAATTTAAATATTTTTGATAGTCATCTTCATTATTATATTCGTATTTATCATCAGGATCGCCACTGAAGACAATCCGATGAACATATTAAAATATTGTTTCAGATCAATATCTGCAATATTGGTTTCGGAACTTGGCAGCCTCTCGCGAATTATTTTGATCTAACCCTATCTATCAATTCGCCGATCTTTCGAAGCTTGACACCATCATTTCTCGGATTGGATTACTAGGACATTAACCCTGCTCAGGATGTTTTTTAACTCGAGTAACTCAAGCGATTCGCGATAATATAAAAAAGTTGTTTGTAAAAAAAAAGAAACTTTTTTTTTTAAATCAAGGTCGACCATCACTTTTATTGTTGGTGGAAAGATATATCAGACACCCTTGTCTATCATCGCAGCTTCTTTCTTTTTCTTTTTGATGTCCTTTTATGCTATTCTAGGAAAATTGTCATCACTGACATATTTTAGATATCAAATCTTCCTCGTTTTTTTTTAACTTTTTGCTTAAAACTGTAATTTTTCTTTCGTTCGAGATATATATAACCTTGGAAGACATTTAAGTTTTTTTCTGTTAAACGAGTTGATAGGAAATAAAATTGGTTTTAGTTAAAGCTATTGAGGTATTCTCAGCACCGAAAGAAACGGAGATTATCGGCAGGTACGCAAGGTTCGTTTCTCCTTAATCCGTGCAAAGTATTATTAACTACTATAATTCATTTCAATGTGAAACTTCTATTTTTTGGTCTAGTTCATTCGATAAAAAGACCATTATTGAAGATTATATTTTTTTTGCCAATAAAAATAACTATTGGGAAAATTAAGTTAAAACTGTAATTCTAGATCATCCGGCATGAAGTTTCTTCTGTAAATTATCGACATTTTAGTGTATTTTTTTCTGTGTATAAGAGGATCAACTTCTGATACTGAAATTTACTTAAAACTGAAGAAAATCTACGTGTTTTTCTTCTCTCTTTTTCGGTTTCAGGCTTTTTTCAGCTAGGGTTGTTTCAGTTTATTCTCTGTTTACTATTAAATATTTTTTCCTACAACTAGTCTGTACAAAACGGAGGTAAATGGCCTAGTTTTATCAACAAATATTTATATTATTCCGAGCATATAGTAGGAAAAACTAAATTTACTTTTATTCAAATTCGAAATGTGTGACTTAGTGATTTGTTACTAAATCAAGAGTCCAATCATCCCAATTCGAATTACCAAATATATTTCAAGTTTTCTTTGTGTCCACTCACATTTTAATTGATTAATTACACTATCCTAAATGCTCCCAGAATAATCCATGCATAATTATCAATCTTTCCTAATTAGTAGATTGAGCAGTAGACTTTTCATGCCAACAATGCCAGCTCTGAATTCCAGTAGCTCATTAGAACCTCAGTGAGTAGTTTAGTCAATACTTCCTTTTTGTAAGGGTCAGAAAGCAGCGGCAGGTTATTTAGAATAAACTTCCGTGACTCTGGTTAGGCGTTAGGGCACGGAGGACGGCGATTATATCAGGGTTATTAAATAAGCGACAAGGCGCTCCCTTAAATTGCAGGGCCCGGGGCTGTGGGTCCCCTGGACCGCCTCCGCCCCCTACCGAGCAAGGCCCAAGAGAGCGCTCTCTTCAAGTAGTATATAGTGAGTAGACAAGTCAGTAGAGAAGGAAAGGGAAGGGACTTGAAGCGAAAAGAAGGGAGAAGAAGAGAAGACAAGACAGTTCAGTGGCCCGTCCCCTCCTCGGCTTCCCAAAGGCCACCAGCTCCTTGTCCTATTTCTGACGTCACGGGGCCTGACGGGGCCCGAGCTTGCCCGGCTAACGGCGCATGCGCCAAGGCGGTTCGCCAAGATGGTGAACGTCTTGTAACTCTCACTCGCGGCGAGGCAAGGCTGTCCGCACGGCGGCAAACTGCTGCTGCTCTGCTCTCTTCTCTTGTGCAGTTCTTGCCTCCTTCGGGACTGGTACCTTACATACGTGTCCGTACAAAGCCGACGCACCAGAGACAACTCCGTCCGTGGATCCTCCGACTCGTGCGCACCGATGAAAGTGTCCGCGACCGGTTCGGGACTCGTGCTAATAGGTGAAATCACTTTGAGGGTTCTATTTTCCTGGATTATCCACCAAACTATCAGTTCCAAGTGATAAGACCTTTGACATCTACACACGTACCATATTGAAAGTGGAGACAGAATCGCCGTCTCGAAAGGGACCCCCCGTCACTCATAAGGTAATGTTAAACACCTACTCAGCTTAAGGATCTTCAGTATCTTCACCTAGACATCATCTCCGTCGGCTTCACTCTCACCATCTTCAGTGATAACGGGACTCCTTCGTAAATACGGATACCAAGTCTAGGATTCCCTCGAGCAGGAAAGAGAGAGAGAGAGAGAGAGTGAACTGGGGAGCCTTCGCGAACAGTTGCATTCTTCCGCGGGTTACTCGGTTACCTAGTATTAGCGCACAAGAAAATCGCAATTACGGAATTCCTCAGCTGATTCCAGGAAAGATTGCGGAAGCTTCCTTAGGAACTAAATGGGCGGGAATCTAACTCAGTGTCCTCTATGGTTACGAGCTTGTGCAACTTGCTAGTCTGCATTACGAGTCGAAACTGCTCATTTTTATAAGGAAAGAGCAGTAGAGAGATTTCGGGGATTTGAGAATCTGGCGAGGTGCTAACCAATTTTTTCTATGTTTGCATCGAGTGCAATTCTAAAGGTTGCTAAGTGATTGCTATCAGTTTTTGGCGATTGCGGATACTGGGGCTTTCCACTAGAAGAACAATAGAATTGGTCTCAAAATTTGTTCCTAAACTTGTTATCCAACTTGATTACCTAAGATGGTTCTCCAATTGGGTTAAAATTACATCATTGCGTTCATTTTTGCTCTCTTGAATTTCAACTATGCGTTTGGTTGAAGTCTTAGAGTTTGGAGACAATGGGACCTTGAGCGCACTCAATTTTTAAATCGCTTTGCTTTAAGTAGGTTGAACTTGATATTATGTAACTTAGATGTTGCTTAAACCTTTCTACTCTATATGGTTCCGTTTTCTATGCAATCTATTTCAAATCATACGCTTCATGTTTAAAATTATCCGTTGTTTGAAAGCTTGTGAATTGGTATTGTTCCTTCTCAAACTACTAATTCAAATTATCCAGTGTTACTTTATTTTAGGAGCTGCAATTTTTTAAATTACTGAATTCTTTACATGTGTCAAAATAAAGGATTCGGTACACAATGTATGGAAAAGGCCTTTCGTTCAAATTGGCCCATTACGGCGTCTGGTAGCATCACCTTAAATATCGGAAACTCAAATTTCTTGATGTCCTAACATTGTTCTCCACATATGTTCTCCAAATATGTTTCCTAAATATGTTCTCCAAATAAGTTTCCTAAATATGTTCTTCAAATATGTTCTTCATCATTCTCTAATTACGTTCTCTAAGCACGTTCTCAATTCTCGTTTTTCTAGATTCTTCTCTAATTCTAAGACTCTGCAATACACTGTTCTTAAAGACAATTTGACAATTTTTTTGTCTAACATGATTCTCGTACTTTGTTCCCAAATATCTCTGCAAAATAACTCCCCAATAAAGTTCTTCATTCTTATTTCCAATACTATAAAAAAAACTTCAATTATTTCAGTTGAAGTTTTATACAATTACCGCAGCTGAATGAATTTTCAATAAAATAAAGTTGATTTTTCAACCAAATAGTTGAATATTCAATGAAAAGTAGTTGAATTTTCAATATATTTCTAACTGTGAAGATTATTCTCAAAAACAACATGTGTTCCATGTTTATTTTACAATATTTTCTCTAATCGTTCTAAAATATTGTTCCTCAATATCTTTCTTTAACATTGTTCTTCAGCTCCATTCTCAAAAATGTTCTCAAACTTTCTTCTCCAACTACATCCACAAAAAATGTTTGCCAACAAGGTTCTGCAATAAGCTTCTCTAACTTTATTCTCCATCCTCACTTCCCAAGATTTTTCACCAACACTGCTTTCGCAGCTTATCTGCAAAGAACATAGGAATAAGACCGCGGTAAGAATCGAGTAATAAAAATAGAACCGAAGTTTATTGAACTTGTAAAGTGGTTTTATTACACTTGTGGAAGGTTTATCGTTATATCAATCGCTAAATGGAAAAGTAGTAAATAACGGATTACATATGTAATATACAGCAGAAAGGTTAAAGAACTGGATTTGTTTTCGCGAAGGGCTAGCATCGGAGGTCTGGTTGATACGGACCCAAAACGGGTTTCGATTATAGTACTTGACTTGGCAGGTCCTTGGCGATCCGTCACGTTTTGCAGATTCATCATTCGTGGGATTCCCTCTTGTCGGGCCCTATTCTTGTAAAAGGTTTGAAATCGCGTGGGTGGGATCGAGACTCCTCTGAACTCTTGGGGGAGGTTTAAATGAAGCAGGAGAGATAGAAATACCCTTTTGCGAGTATTTACGTATGTACAGACTGCCTACGCGCCCGGGTATAACCAGTTTCCTTCTTCCACTCGTTGAAATCTCTCGGACAGTCTCTCGTTCAATCCTCTCTCTCTCTCTCTCTCTCTCTCCTTATCTCTCTCTTTACATGTCCCTCTCATTTTATCTTTTGCGGTTTGTCGTTCGTTTTCCTTCTCTGTCCTGCTCGACAGTCTAGAAAGAAGCAGAGAGAGAAGAAAGATAGTAAGAGAGAAAAGGAGAGTGAGAGAGCCGCTCGCGCCGTACCTACTACCTACTATATTCTAGGTGTAGCTGCATGTACAGCCTTCGCATTCTTCGTAGAAGTGAAAGCTAGCGGTTTCAGGGAAATTCTGACAATGAATCCCGGTTCGCATTTGGAATATGAGTGACAGCTATACAAGTCCCTATGTTTGATTATGATTCATAATCTGGCGCTAATAACTTTTCGGCAGGCGCATCCTGGAGCTTTCCGTTAGGAGAACCGTACATTCACTCAGTAATGCGCTAAACCTTATTCCACAACTGTACTCCACAACTCTCTTCTCCATCCTTGTTTTCTAAAATTGCTCTCAAACTATGTTCAACTATGTTTCTCTAAAATTGTCCCACATCTATATTCTGCATCACAATTTTCTAATATTGATCATTCCTTCTTTTCTGACATTGTTCTTCAACTGTTTTCTGCATTCTTGTTTTTCTAAACTTCATCTTTAAAAAGGACATCCAACTGGTTCTCTAACTAAGTTCTCCATCCATCCCTAATTTTGCAAAACATAATTCAACTATGTTCTGCATTCTTTTTCTTCTACTGATCTTCAATAAGTATTGTTCTCCAAAAAGATTATCCCAAATTACAACCGAACTTTAATGCCTATGTCTTGAAAATTTGCTCTTCATTAAGGCTACTCTCCAAATTATGTCTGCAACTTACTTCTTCAACTTTTCTCTCTATTTTTTTCCAAACTTGTTCTGCAATCATCTTCTTCATCCTCTTCAAAGATTGTACCCCCAAAAAGGGTCTGCAACATTTTTTTATCTTCAAAATCATGGCTCTTTCCTCTTTCGCGCACCTTTTCTTACCTTTTTTCCATCCAATCAATCGACGACGGCGCCATCAAAAGAGAAAGTAATATGACTTGATCTTCCTTGGAGGTTGAATGGAAACGGGGATTTTTGCGGTCTAAGGAAGGGAAAAGTACGATTACATTAACCAGAAGCTAAAAGCGTAACTTTTTTCTCAAAGTCTATTGTTAGGCAATTTTACCCTTGATTTAACATCAAACTGAACTTTAGAATGTTCTGGTAACCAGCCTGCCTTTTAATTCTTGATGGATCGTTGTTCGCGCTGCTAGAGCGCGTTTATCGCTTTTTAATTCGCTGTAATTGTCTACCTCTTTAACATGATTACTATGTTTGGATTTCTGTTTAGTGCGCTCAAGTTGCGTATATGCTTTTTTAGATCATCCTTTTAAATTCTTAAGAAAATAAGAAATGTTTTTAACGAACATATGATGAACCTTATGACTTTCACTGAATTAAAATATATTCAAATTCCCCAGCATCTTCCAAATATTCTAGATATTTTAACTTTCAAACGCATTCCTACTAATTTGTCTCAACACTAGAGAAAGTGAAGTTAGATATAAGTTTGAATTCTAGATTAAAAGTCGAATTCTTGAGATAACATATTTTGTAGTACCCTCATAATTCACAGTTTCTATTTTTGTTTTGGGAGAGGAAAAAAATAGGCCAAGAATTCATCAAATTAGCATTTACAGAACCTTAGAATTTCTCGTATTATTTTAATAATAACAAAAATAGATAAGTGTTTTTTGATTGAAAGATCTACGTAATTAAATATTATTCAAGGTCCCTGTTAACGTCGAATTGTCAGCAGACAGTTTTATCCATTCAGCTAAACTATCTCCAATATACCTACTTCCGGTTCCTAATTTAGCATGTTGACCAGTTTTTTCTACTTCGCTTTTATTCTCTTAAAGCAAAAACCATCTGAGTTCTGTTCTAAAAATTATAAATTATATAATAAAAATCTAAACAAGTAAAATGATTTAACTGAATATTGAATGTTTAGTGCTTCCTAAGACTTATTGAAAATTGAATGAGAATTATAATTGGCGAAAAACATCTACGTTTTAGAAATCGCCAGTGCTCAGGGCGAAATAGAAACGTTGGAATTTATTGCGTTCTAAAAGCAGAAACAGAAAATATTTCGACACGAAGGTGTACATAATCAGTTAGGTAATATTATTTTGCGTATATCGATTGCTCTCATTTCGATCACAATGGCCTCCAAGTCTTTCGAAAACGTTTCTATAGTGACTGCTCGACTTTCTTTCTTGGCTTAACAGTGGTGTGCGCACATGAAGCAGTCCATGGATAATCTACCGCTTCGCGCTGCAAGCTAATGATGATTTGTAGAACGTGACCTGTTTTGCGCTTCGTTCCTTCTATTCTGATTCTGAAAGAAAGATTTTATTCACGAGAAAACGAGAAAACGATCGAGAGGATTATATAATCTCACCTTGTATCGCAACTCTTCTTTTAGACGTATTCATTTCGTTTTTAAATCTCTGCTCAATATTTTTTAAGATCTCACTTATTTTATAGAAATTCCTAGCAATTTATATATACATTCATTTATAATAATATTTTAATAAGCAACTATTTGGAATGTTGAGTACTGAGTAGAAAGCTGGCATGGAAAGCATTTTCATATGGTAGAGACACAATTTCACACTCACTCTTACGCATCTCATAACTAAGAAAATACATTAGTTATTTCATAAATGTCTTAAATTTTTTTTCTGGATGCTAAAATTATTTTGCATGACAAAAAAAAACAGAGAATCCTAGTTAGTTTAGAGTGCTGTGCTAATTTACGCAACTAACGTACTTGATGGCTTCAGTAAAAACTGACTGACATTTGCAGACCGCAGAGACCAACTCATGCAGGGTCGTAACTTCTTTTTGAACCCACCTTCAAGCATCAATTAGGCGTGAAAAATATTGCCGGCAAAATATCATGTCTGGGCGGTGAAAAGAATTAAAACGGACACTTAAATGTACAAGAAGCATTCAACGATTTTTACGCTGTTTGGAGGTTTTTTCTGCCTTGTTTTTCACGTAGGAAGTACTTTCGATTTTTCAACCATTCATGTAAATTTATATGACCTTTATCTGGCAAGAATTCAATTTCCCACGCAGAATTTGATATTTTTTTCATATCAAGAAATGAGTTCCCTCTTCTATTAAAAGTCGTCTCTTTCATTTAGTGATTAATTACCTAGAGCTTTCCACTGACCAAATTACCTATTCACTTTCTTAAATGAAGTGAGATTTCAATTGATTTTTTTTCTTTCTGTCGAATCTATTTATTTAATTTTCGAATATGTTGTAATTATTTTTCAATTCTTGGTAATAATTGCGGCCTCTCATAAAAATTAACGTCGATTTCTCTCAAGCAATTTCGTTATTCTTAATCAATGCACACAACCTATTTACCTTGGCGAATGTCGGCATAGAATCCGAAGACACGTTCGACTGTCACACGTGCAACTTGGATGTAGGTCAGGTTCGTGATGAGTTTGGTAAAATTTTCTCTGAATCACACATCGCGTGTTTCATGCGTCGATGAAATTTCTTTAAAAATTCAATGAATCTGTACTTTTTCATGATTCCTCTCAGATAAATTGCACAATTCATCATTAGTCAGACTTAAAACGATGTGCGAAGGGAATGTCGACATGGGATGTCACAGTCTTGTTGCCTTCATAAAATTCCGCATCCTTTTCTGATTCATAAAAACGATTTGTAACAATTACAAATAGAATTGTCTGGAATTTAATGCTGAAAACCTAAAAATGGCAAATCTAACGATTGGATAAAAAGAATCTCTTTAAATAATACAATATTTTAAATGTCACGCAAAAACCTGAAAATATCCTTCCTCTCTCAACATAACAAGACGTAACAGGTTCTTTGAAGTATTTTAATAAGCCTTTTATTAAAACAACTTTCTAACTTTTTCCTCAGAAGAGTAATATTTATAAATATTTCCTAAAATATGAAATCAAGTCGATTATTTTCTACCATTCTGCGTTTAATAGCTACAACAATATTTCATGTAAAATTCTTGAAGTGCGATTCGCATAATCCTATTACAAGTTAAATCTTTTCATTTTATCCGCTGGGTTTTACAACTTTTGCATGACACATTACAAGCATATTTATATACATTTCATTTTTTTTTTTATGAATCTGAGAAAACAGTTTCCGCGTTTGCAGGACCTAAATTATTATTAAAGCTTCGGATTTGTACATACAACTGTATAACTGTATATAGTGTAAACGCATATGCCTACCGCCTCCTCAGCGTTTTATTCAGCATCGGTAACCCTGGACGAATGTTATGAAACGAAGTTATATAAAGTGACTCTGGGTGTCCGGTAATTGAAGAGTGAAAATATGAAAGGAGTTTTCGTTGTCCATGGAGACGGTGGTCATGACACGCCAGAGGCAAGAGAAACATTTTTTGCCCAATCCACAATTTTATCACCAGAGTCGAACCGACTCTGGTATATTTTCAATCCCACATCCCACTTTCGATTAATAAAAGTTCGCATTCCAACTTCTCAACGAGATGTGTAAAAATGTCAAGAAATGTGTGAAAGGAAATCTAGAGGCTTCTAATTATCATGTAAAGTTGTATGGAATTATTTAACGATGTTTGGCAATTTCTCGGAATTTTTAATATATTTAAAGGAAGACATTTTAATGGTTATATCAGAGAAAATAATTCGTGTTTCAATCAAAGAGCATTTATAATTTGACATTTTATATCTTGTCATGTTATTAGACATCTGAAAAGAAGATTGATAAATCTATTCCAATTGGTACGACTTTTATTTTGAGGATATTTCATTCTCAACTTCAAGAAATCGAATTTTTTCAAATACTGTGCATTAAAGTGCCTTAAATGAGGTCAAGGACTTTTTCCTGAGAAAGTGAATATAAAATTTCAATGTCAATTATATGCGAAAGTAATCTGCACGCATTTATTATTCTTAATTCCTTTTCAAACCACAATTTTATTAAAAATATTGGTATATTATTGCCTTCACCTTTAGTACTGAAATTAGAACTGAAAAAAACTGATAAGAAGTAGGTTGAACGATAATTCCTATTCGTGCGTACTATAATCTATGTAAAATGAAACCGAAAGATTTCTGATTATGGAAAATATATAGAATCTGAAAACCGAAAAAAGAACATTTTTATAATATACTTTCCTCGTGTAAAATTAGCACCCTTATTAATTAGACCATGAATTCTTTACAATACACAGAAAGGTACTTTATTAAAAAAAGTTTCGGATCGGATTAATTGGAAAACTCTAATATAGTAGAAAATGAATAGCAATGTTCTAGTTTAATTAGACAATTTATTTCCAAGGTGCAGGCATTCCTTTATGAAGTGATGAAGGACCTGAAGGGTTTAGCCGCTCTATAAATTTGTCTAATTTATATCCGATTCTTTATGAGTCATTACTTACCACGTAAACTTTGAGGAGAAATTTTTTTGCAATATAAAAGTAATTTACACACGTTTAAAGAGGATTTCATGATTCGCCCGGGGCTTGAGATCAACTTGAGCCAGCTCTGATACGGCAACAAGCTTGTCCTAGACGTTTTATCGCAGTGAAGAATCCTATCGTTTAGACTTTGCGTAGACACCTTCGTGAAGTTTTCTATTCTCGGCTCTAATCATTTATTAAGATCCCAATCTCGCTTTACGTTTATTTTCAGTGCTCGAATATAATCGTGTATTAAATTCAAAGGCGCGCGCACATCGACATTGCATTCAGGCATATTTGGCTGTAAATCACTGTAAATCATTTCTTCTAAATGATCCTCAAACGATCAATGGATAATTTTTTATTTCGACTTTATAGCAAACGATATGGTGAAAAGAAAAGGAATGACCGGGAAGAGAGTCGCTGCGAAAATCGATCAGGAATTACTCATGTAGATAGCTGTGGGAAAATGGAATGCAGGGTTTATTTCTCAGGGAATTTGATATTTGTGTATATTTTAAGATTATTTACGATAATTTATTGTATTTTTGTATTTTATAATAAGATTTTACTCGCGGATTCGCATGAAGGAACGTTTCTATATAATTGTCTGGCAAAAACTGCCTTTTCCACTGAAATGTCCCAGCGAATCCAACCACAATATTCCATTCCTAGTTAGGTACCCATTATTCACTTTTACTATTTTTTGACAATTTGAATAAATTGAAATTTCTTAAAATTATGTATAAAGTTACTAATGATATTTTCTTTTTGTTGCAGGTAAGTTCATTTAACCCAGATTGCTCGCTTATCTCCCGTTGTAAGTACAGAAAAATCTCTTAAATAAATATATCTTAATCATTTCTAATATTATATTTTAATTTAAAATAAGTTATTATTCGCAGAATCCAGAAATAAGTTTTGAAAAGAATTGTCTGATCAAAACTTCCTTTACTACTTGAGGTTTCTTTTAATCTATTCCAGTTTTCGACATCAAATAATTCAGACTATATATTGCACTGTTTAGACTTAGAATGTTTTCTAAAGATTTACAAAAATGTTAAGAGTTTTAAATGGAATTATAGAAAATAGATTTGGAAATAATCGTCTGACCAAAACCTCTTTTACTACTGACACTTTTCTGCCCTTTCTATTACTTTTGATATTTTTCGAAACTAAATATTTATTATCTAAAAGATCCGAACCTTTCCATTTTCTATAGATTCTAAACATTGTAAAGATTTCTTTTTCTAAACTTGAATTGTTTCCACTTGAATAAGAAGAAAGTGCAAACTTTAGACTATTACATATGTTAGGCTGTTAGCATTTACTTCAGGTAGCTCGGCAACCTACGCTCTATAAATTGCAGCTAATTTTTTTTGAAATATGATAAGAGTCATATATTAGAATTAGATACTTGTAATAACATGGGGCAATTGTCCAACATCGAACAATGACGTGTAGAGGTCGGTCGTTTGCAACAAAGGACTTAATAGATCCTTACCATATACCGCTCATTGTTCAGAGGTGTAGATATACTGAAATAGGGGATATTATTATATTCGCGATATCACGCACGTGCGCATTACATATAAGAAGTATAGGAGCTGGTCGGCAGCACACAAAATGCAAGTAAAGTATCCTTTCTCTTTCCTCTTTATACAGTCTGTTCCTCGTAACTCGAAGCGAGAGTATTGCAGCTACATGTACTGCACAGAGTGCACACTGCACAGTACAAGCAGAAATAAGTGATTCGAATCTAGGTAACGTTAACTTAAGTACAGCTTGCTCACGCAGACTCTCCACCTCTATATTTCTATATTCAGTTCATACCTTCTGGAATTGCGGATGTTTACAACACATCAAGGGGTTGATTACCTCTTTTCAGTTCACTTACACTTCACTGAAAATACGATAAAACTGAGTTACGAGGATTACGATCGATGCCCGCTGCGGATTTATTAGTTTTTCAGTAATCACCAAATCACCATAACCGTCAGCATTTTCACTTCATCATTCTTGCTCTGTAATTGAGCTTCTTGTTTCGAGCGGAACTTTCATGGGGTCATTATTAGGTCATTCGCGTGACTCTAAAGATTCTTTTTGCACTGATTGATTTACTGCCTGTCGGGTAAAACTGCTCAGGATGAAACCCCCTGTTACGTACTCTTCAACCTATACTGAAAGTGCATATGCAAATTCGTGAAAATTACCTACTCACGGAAAGATTGTATTTGAGTTTACCTCTCTTACGTAAAAATAAAGGTTTCCCTCTTTTATAATTACAAAAGTCTAAGTACAAATGCCGATTATAACAATAAAGAAAGTTCCAATGTCTCGTAAAGAGAAGATAAATGTCGACGTTTCTTTAAAAAATACATGTACAACTGTACATGTATTTTTGTACATTAAACTTTGACTTTTATTTGAAATTTATTTGCAATTTTTGAAAGCGAATAAAGTTTTAATCGCAAATATCCAATGAACAATATTTTTCTCATGTTAAGAGAGTATTGAATTATACTGACCATTGAAACATACTACACTAAAAAACGGATAACTAGAAAAATATGAATATTCCCTGAGCCAGGAAACGATTTCAAGTCTCTCTTCACGGTTTAAGGTCTAAGTCTAAGGTTTCATTTTACGCTTATTGGTCAGTTGAGTATGATTCCTAAAAATGAAATCCCTTATACTTATGACCCTCAGTTTAAAAAAAGCTTTAGAATTTCCTCAATCAGATTCAGCATTTGCCTCTTGAATTCGGAAAAATGCCAATGTTATAGAGAATATTCGTATAAACATTACGTGAATTTCTCTTCGGCTAGGAACGTGGTTAACTTGACTATTTATTTCCGTCGTAAGTATTACGTCCCTCACTTCCGGATCGTCGTTATTACCACGGAATCGAGATTCGATTCGTGACAAAAAACCGGACAAACCGGAAACACCGCTTCTCTGAGGCGGTACACTTACTGAGTGAAGAAGCAAAGCGATCTGGTAATTTTTTTGCTGCAAACGTCCGACTCGATCTCTGGCCTCTGCTTTCTGTAGAAGGTCAATACTCGGGAGAAATGCCGGTTGGAATCGGCGGACTCGAAGAAAAATGTATTCTGTAAGTTTGGGCAGAACAATGTTACTTTTGATTGTATGTTGTGAAGCTCGTCTAGTGGGAAATTGTTATTTGTTAGATGGTCAGACCTTTTCAGAGACATGTATGGCAAAGGTTAATAAACTAGCTTTCTAGGAAATGCTACTTCGCATTCATCTGTGTATCAATTTTCTGAAGCAATTACCATTTTTCTGCTTATCTTTTGTACCGAATTACAAGGTTTCACTTATAAATGCCTTTGAGAGACAGATTTGACTTTATGCTGATTGGTCTACTAATACTGATTTATCTTTTTGGGATGGAAAAAAAATTTCTGATGATGCTGATGAAAGTTTTTATGCTGAAAAGTTGAATCTACTTTTCCTATTTTCCTATTTACATAGACCATGAACGTAGAAGTTATAGAGAGTTGTAAATTATTGTAAATGACGAATTGTTTTAAGAGATTTTAGAATACAGATTTAAATCCGGATTTTCTAAAATATTGTAAGCAAATTTTTATTTCCTATTAACACTCCTTTGGCAAGGTAACGCAAGAATTGGTTTAATTGCATCATTAACATGATACTGAAAGGCAGAACTGAATTCAGACCAACTGCATTTAGCAAACTAATTACATACTGCGGTTGTAATTGCAGAGTCAAAGAGGGATTTTATTTTCTGATCACTTGATCCTTAAATCAACATTTCGCTGAAATTTTAGAACATTATATTTTTCGAATTATTTGACTTATAAACAATTTATAAAATGCTCCTAAAAACATGCATCCGGAATTAAAATCATTAAATAAACATTCTTACAAATTAAAGACAAAAAACCAAGAACTTATACGATTTCACAACTTGTCTTGACATTTAGAATGTAGATTTATAACTTACGAAATAAAGATCTTTAGAATTTTTTTGATTATCAAAAAAGAAACGTGGTTTCTTTCCAAATTACATGCAAAATTTTAATTTAAAGTGCTATTGGAAGTTTTTGTGAAAATATAAAAGTAAAAATATCTTTTTAGAAATCATATTAATTACTTATTATACAAGTATATTACAAAACCGGTTTAACAGTTTGTACTTTAAAGATACAAATTTTCTTAAAGTTTGCCATATATTTGATCGAAATTCCACTGCAATCCTCGTTTAAAATGCATTGACGGTACATATTTAAAATTAATTTTATTAATTCCATTCATGAATTATTATAATAGAATAATCATAAATTCACGCGGTACTTTGAAGAAAAGTCGAATGTATAATTGAACCCAATTGAGTGCAATTCAGATTGGGCGCAATAACGGTAAATTTACATTCTCAGAAGTCATTTGCTTTTAACTTATTCCTCGCGAAGTTGTGTGTGGTAAAAATGAAAAATAAGTGATCTGAGAATGCAAAACCCGTCTTTATTACACGCAACGCTAAATTATTGTTAATCCATCATCATTAAGACTGATTTGAACACCTAATCCTTTTATTTCGAAGAGCACTTGCAAAAATTTACAACAGCAATATCTACATCAGAATATTTTACATTAGTATCTCCCTTCTATGGCATTCAGAATGTTAGCATTTATAACAATAATATCTCTACTACAGTCTATACCTATCGAACAAGTATTTGATATAAAAAAAGCCTCTAAAGCCTTACTTCTGCTGAACTTTATTGTTTCATTTTGAAACGACTACACGCTTGTATCTCCTGAGTCTAATACCATTGGAATCATTTCCTTGCCTTCAATACAAATCAAGAGGATCTCTCTTCTTTCTCATACATATGACTTTTCTATGGTAGCAGCTTCTGTTAACCTTTCGTTTTCACCGCCTGGCTCAACCCCAGCTTCAGTTTACATCGAACGAAAGGGAAATTCTTGTCGGGCCGGAATGGAATACCGCCTAGAGCCAAGGCCGTTGAAGGTCACCATAGTTCAGCTTTTTTGCTTCTCACCGGACCTTCTTTTTATCCCATTTTTTCCCCTTTTCCCCTCTCCTTGCTCTATGGTGAACGTTGTCCTGTCGGCACTGCGATGTGGTCAGCTCAACATGCTCCTCTTCCATTCCCACTTATGGGTATCTCTTTCTACTTGTATGTATACAAGACTTGAAGATGTAGAGCCCAAGCTTTCCCCTGGCGAAACCCGAACCATTTACGTGCCATTAATACACGCACTTGTGCACGTAAACATAGGTATGCGCCTGAGTCGGTCGAACTGCCAGCGGCTGTAATAAACGCCCCATAACACGTATATAACGGTAACTTTTTCTTTAAACATGCTCCCAATCGTGCATCTTTTGTTTTAAAAGTACATGTTCATTTGTAGTGACAAGTGGAAACAAAAGTAGTACAATTTTAAGCGTTGCATACGGTTTAAAACTTCTACTAGATCATCCGAATCCATGACCTTTGTAGATTTTAATTAAAATACCATGAAGTCTCTTAAAACTTCCACAATTCCAGTAAATTCTATAAAATCCTTCGGAATTCTGTAAAAGTCCATAAAATCTCTTCCAGTCCCATAAAATTCCTTAAAATCGAAGTCTCCTAACATTCCTTATTATTTATGAAACTTCTGTAAAAATTCTTCAAGGGTTTAAAATTGTTAAATCTCAGGCTGGAATCATGTAATTTTTTATTTCCTTTGTATTTTATTATTATTATTAATTGGCCATAAAATATTTCCCACGCGCGTATACAATATCGCTAGTAGGTGGTATAAGGTCCCACGTATTAATTTTTAATAACAGTCCGGCTTCACCAAATTCTGCGGTTTCTCCAAAAAATAAAAGAAGGGTTAGACCTCTATTTATAGCGAGCGTATATTCTATATAACCGGATTTAGGTAAACGAGAATTTTCGGACAGGATCTTATCTTAGAGGACGGCCACTTACCTCTCAAGGATCCGGCTCGAATAAAGGGGGATGGGAGCAAAGGGGCTAAAATAAAAGCCATAAAATTTAGCTCATCCTACTGGGAGACTTGTGTCGTTAAATACCACATTTTTGCAGAGAAATTATGGGGGAAGAATGCCATAGGGATGATATGCATGGCATATATGGAAACTTGATGATGGCAATAAAAGTATTGATCTTGCCTTCATGATGTAATGCCCTGTCTCTCGGCAAACGACATAAAAAAATTAAAGGGTAAAATTAACAATTTGCACTTTTATTTGTGACATTAATATTTCGCGAGATAAAAGTTTGCTCTTTGTGTTACGGGTCACTTGAAAGTAAAAAGTGTAAAGTAATGTTGATAGCATTGAGTAAATTGTATGTGTGGAATGAACTTTTATTTTACAATGAATTTCCATTGTGCATCACTGTTTTCAACTTTAATTTTACCCTCTAGGTGGTTTCTCTTCACTAGAATAAAGAAGTGTTGAAATAAGATGGTAATTTAATATTTAATAAAACAAAACACTTGGTTTACAATTACAAAGTCACTTTTTTAACTTAACGTTTCGCTGATAAAAGAGAACTGAAAAGTTGCTTCGAGCAACCTGTCATCTTTTTCCTTTTTTTCCTGTTCACCATCAAGATACCATAGGTTTGAGATGAGCAAACACGCAACTCCGTATCGCTTCCGTGTATCCAAAAATTCTTTACCAGGAAGAACGCGATATTTAAAACGCAAATAAGCATAGTCTTTTTTTAAATTCAACATGTCAAACAAAGAAAAAAATTGTCTTCTATATCATTACTCGAATAATTGTCCAAGATTTGCATTAATTAGTTAATCCATCATCATGAAAAAGGCGCCATTTATCCGGGAGCATTTTTTTTCGACCGGTATATTAAATCAAGCGTCGATTAGGCAATAATTATAATACTAAACTGGATGGAAAGCTGAAACTGAAATATCAAAAGGCCATGCTGACGTGTCTTGAGGTCTTTGGGGGAAAAAAAGCGAATGTGGAATTGCAGACACGCACCAGACACACGCAGCAGAATTCCTGCGGGTACTTGCAGTGGAAGTAAGAAGCAAGATAGTAAGAAATAAAGTAAATGTGGAAGGCTGTCTACGTATGTCTGGAGTCTACAGTCTACCTACTAACGTGTATGCTATGCTTCCGTTTACCAGGTATTTACAGCACTGGGTTATACAGTTACTATACCTACGTAAGAGTAACAGTTACACCTGTGCTATCCTGCATGTGCAGCTCGAGAAACGCTCGAGTTACTCCCTGTTCGTCGTCTTGGCATCGTTAACCCAGTTTCTTATAGAGCTACTGTCTGTCTCATCAAGAACAAGCCCGATCCGTAATTCCATGCAATTTATTCTAACTTTCCTACGGAGTTCGACGCGGAGAAATGGCTTTGACTGGAATAGCCATTATGGTCGATAATTTAAGATGGAAAGATAAATACATGGGCTGGTCGCTGCTGAGGGTCGCAATCAATATAAAAATGACCATTCGACCTTTATAAATTCGGTTGTGAAGGACGAACCTCCCAATGAGACTTAAATGGATCACATATAATGAATTCTAAAATTAACTTGGTGAAGCAATTTATCAATTAGGACTTGACCATTCTGCAAAACAGTTTATATATATATATATCCTTGTATCCCATCTTGCAATTAAATCCTATAAGTTTTGTAAGATTACGCTGTAAAAAATTTCGATGAAAATTACATTTAGTTTTTGTAATTTTTTCCTATGATTTCTGCAGGAAAGTTCCAAATTTTTTTGGAAGTTCACAGTCATTTCTAAAGTTATTTTCCCGTAATTTTGTGAATTTCAGAATAAAACTATAATTTTCCCACGAAAATCATAGGAAATAAAAATACCAGCGATAACTGACGGAAATTTACACTGAAATAGAAAACGATTTACAAGTGTAATATTACAAGAACAATGTAAAAATCCAGGTGCCGTCGCTGGAATTTTACATGCAGAAATAAAGTAAAATTCTATTCCTACAACGGAATTTTACACAATTTTGGTAAATTTCCATCAATTATTACTAGTATTTTTATTTCCTATGATTTATGTGGGAATTTTCATCGAAACTTTTTACAGTGTATGTGAGGAATATTTTGAAAATCGAGAAATTTGTAACTCTCTGAGATTTGCGTGAATTTGCGGTGAAAATTGAACGCTTCTGTTTTGAAATGATTGCAAATTAGAGCAATATTTAAAATCCGGAATGATATATTTACATAGTCATAAATCTGAAATATTAAAGTAAATTTATATAATCGAGAAATCGCCTTTCTCAACTGAGAAAACATACAACTCGTATTTACCAAATAACTAGGCCAGTCAATACAAATACTTTTAAACAGAGTGTTGTAGTGTGTAGTAAGAAATGACTAAGTAACGAATCACGTAATCAAAATCTGCGATTTTTAGTTACTAAATTATGCTTACCCTATTCGCGCAAATGACACAGAGAACATAATTTCTTTAATTCATTCATGCCGCGTGTTTGCATAGACACTCGAGCAATGTTTTACTGACACTTCAGATCAACCTCTCCTTTAGAAAGGCAGGATACCAGTGCATGTAGGTCTTCAATGTAAAAGACTTTGCTCGAATATACCTCTGAAGTAAATATTTATCTCGGATAATTAGATCTACTTGTCTTCATTTGCATGCAAAATAATCTCGTTTTTTGCGGAATGTAGAGAATGCAATCAGAATTTCCAGATTTGCAATTAGAAGGTATGAAAGATTTCAAAGATACAAATTGTAAAATTATAAATAGATAACTTGGAAATGATTCTATTCTTATATTTTGTAATCTCTCTTCAAATCCTCTAAAGCCTTTCAAGATCTTAAACATTTTTCTGAATGAATAATATTAAAAGGATTGAAAAAAAGGGATTTAAAGAGGTTTTTGCAGAAATGTAATTCAGTATAATGCATTTTTTGCAATCGACGAAAAATGCAGCCGTATCACTGAGTAATATCGATGCAGAACATGAGTCGCCATAAAAAGTAAATTGCAACGTGAATGATCTAAAAACAGCAGAAATTCGATTGGAGGATGGGACATGCTGAAAGCGAAACGCTGTTTTTTTGATGACATCATGTACCAAACGAAAACGATGAAGCCAGTTTTGCATGTTTATGGTGCAATTATGCTAACCAGATGCAATGTCCGATCGTGCAAGGGTTATTCGACTGACGGAGCCTTTATTGAACAGTATCCAAACAGACACGAACGACTCTCTTCAGCCTTGCTCGCATTTCATGAGTTAATTAACGATACTAAACTGGTTCAGAAGCCCTCGTGTGTCTGTATCCTCTTTAAAATTGTCGTAAACAAGGATTCTTAGTAGACTCGCCGTTCTAGAATGCCGACTTTAATGCTCAAGATACAAATATAACAGAAAGAAGAAAATATTTTCAAGCAGATTTCCCTTTCAAAGAAGTTTTATCTAAACGAAAGTCTGTGTCTACGTCTTTAATTGAAAGAAGATTAAATTCTATTTGCTAGATATGAACTTTTTTGAATATATATTTACTTATGGTATTCGAAACCGATATTTGAGAATCCTGATATTCTGCATTCTTCTTGATTTTTCTCTCATATTTTACAATTATACGTGAGCTTAACGAGAAAGTAAACTTCAGTTTTCGCTTTCAATTAAAAGTCCAGTAAAGATTATAGTGCAAGACTTTTATATTAAAGTCTAAAGAAAACAAGATAACTTATTGAGTCCTAAAATGTAAATGACCATAAAAAGATTCCTTCCCAAAATATAAAAGGGTTTCTGAACCCTGAAACAAAAAAGTAGACTCTGAATTGGAGATTCACCTGTGGGCCATCGACCTCGCAGGAAAAAACGTTTGAGTTTATTTTGGGTCATATCTTTGTTAGGAGGGCAAAAAGATGGAGAGGAATCCTAAGAAAAAAGGAAAAAAGTAGACACCTAATGACTAAAAATAATAATAAAACTGAAGCAAAAGGATCTCAAGAGCTTTCTCCACAGTCATTGGGAGGGTTGCTTATTTACACTTTGACGCCATTCCGACTGGCTATAAAAAGTGCGAAAAGATGTTCCTCAAGGGCGGGCCAAGGTATAAGAAGAAGAAACATGAAAGGGCACTCATTTACCTTATTTTTTTTTCATAAAAATTCCCGCATTACCAATTAAAGGAGCGTATTTTAGGGAAAGTGATAAGGATCATTTAAATTAGGCTTAATTATTGCTTGGTGTAATTTGTAAATGATGGTTCGCATTTTGTCTTGCAGATAGAAATGGTTTATGTACTTGGAGAAAGAATCTCTGGCATCATGCCAAATACAGTGGAGGAGTGATTTATCGCGAAAGAACGGAAGCCTTTTGATATATCTGCATCGGTACATCTCCTTATTTTCTGCCATGACTCATCGTCATTAATCTCCTCATTATTCGATTATCCTACCTGCAAACTTTGTTAGTCCATCATGGAAATTCGTGTCATTTCGTTAATGTAGGAGTTTCATAACTCATGAAAAATGAAAATAATGGAATTCAAATGTTGAAATGATGTGCATATCATCCTTAATTCACCAAGCGGAGAAAATTAATGTCTTTTTAAAGGAAAATCATGTGTTTTATTACAACTGGATCGAATAGTACATTTGTCAATGGAACTTGACAATGGCATAATTTCAAATGAATAAGCAATAAAAATAATAAGCAATAAAAAGAATAAGCAAGTCTTTTTGACTATTTGACATTTAATGCTATTAAAAAAATATTTCTGCCAATTCTTTTGCAATTCTCAGGTCCTTGAAGAATTTATTGAATGTCTAAAGTGCAATTTATCATTCTTGCCTTTCGAGTGAAGAGAGGAGTTCTTTTATATTTTTTTTTTGTGTACCGAAATCTTAAAAAGATCCTGAGAAACCATTTCTCCATTCTTTAATTATGCTAACGACAGGAGAGTCAAAATAGACCTCCAACTCCACAGGATTCATCCTCGAAAAGGAGGTTTGTTAAGCTCTCGAATCCTTTTTGCTCGCCTATTAAGATCTCTGAACGTCCATCGTTTGTTTTCCAAGCAAGGTCGTAGAGCAGTCCTTAGGTCCTTTACGAAGAGTCTTTAATCTTAGCGATTATTTTTACCCTGCTCCTTGTTTTTCGCTCTCGTCTGCCTATTTCTCAGCGTTTATGACCCACGAGCTATTTAATTGGACAAAGTTTCGAAATTTATAGCTTAGGTCCCATTGCAGATATGGCTATCTTGTAAATGCTACCTGACAAACGAGATAGATGCATGCCTGCGTTTTTCTTATGTGGAGCTACATTCCAACATTATGTTCTCGCCAATTTTTCGACACTGAAATGTTTTAATGTCCTAAAAATAAATCTGATTAGGGGGAAGCATAAAATTTGGGTAGATATTAATTGGCGACTGCTTCTCCAAGGTTTCCAGTTCTTTAGGATTTCAATATTTTTTAAAAAATAGTCTTTTATGTATGGCAAAAAATGTTATGGGATGGAAAAGTGGGTTTGAAACGTAGTGTGGAAAAGTATTGGAAAAGTAAAGTATAAAGCCGTATTGGTAGAAGATGGTGGGAAAACTGGTGTAGAAAAGAAGAATGAAAAAGTGAGTGCGTAATGATGTTTGAAAAAGCTACTGTGTTGAACAATAGAGAGCAGGGTTGTAAGGTTTCAGGAAAGAATCGAATTTTAAAAGACTTGTTCTTCGGGAAGAAGAAGTACTTGTTTCGGCAGAGTGCCAAAAAAAAGTTCACCTTTTCTCCCGAGCGATTCTCCTTTGTCAGCACCGCTCTTTGCCCCGACCCTTTCTTCCCCGAATCCTTTTTCTTTATTCTGCGCCTCTCTCTCTCTCTCAACCGGAAAAATTAGCATACTTTCGTCTACGTCTTTTTTTTCCAATGGACTCAGAAAGCGCGAACACGAAAAGGACTGACGAATTGTCCCCCTGCCTCCCGCAAGGAGATTTATAACTTTTTTAAGGTTTAAAAGGACTGATAGTACATTATATATATCAGGAACGTGAAGCTCTTGTGTAGAATAAATTCTAAGCCACGTTTACGTGGAGCGAATACGAAGAAAGTTTTGCATGATTCTTGGGTCAAAAACACCTTAAAACTCGATTTATACCATCTTTTTTTTTTCATGTGAGTCAAGATTTAGGAATCCGGGAAAAAAGTGGTGAAATGCTATAAAAGAAGAATCTTATTCAATGTGGAATTTCATCAATATTTTCACGATTTGATATTGAATTGAAATGCAATCTTTTTTTTCTATATAAGATTATAAATTAGAATGTGATGGAATAATATTTAAAAATTTCATATTAATCTACTTTCCCCGTATTTCTTTGCAAATTTGTTAACCAGAAGATACTTTTTGTTTCAGATCCCTGGTAAGCAATTCTCTCTTATCTGATTATTACGCAAACTTAATGGTTCGGTGACGTTTGCATGGTGTGAAAAAAAATTACTCGGCGACAATGTGAGGCCAACTAGTAAATGTATAAGGTAAGAAAAATACCGCAAAACCGTTATCGGACTTTGGTCAGCATACTAATGTGCACAAAACTAATTTATGGCAATGGTTTTAAGGATTCGAATCCAAGATATTTATGCTAAACAATTACGCTTATTCTATACCGTTATATTTATCATAATACGCTCCTTCCTCATCACGTAAGTTCAAGGCAATTTTAAAATAAACCAAGTTCACCTGCAGGAGATGTAAATAATTTTTTATCAAAGTCTTTCAATAGAGTTTATATAATGTGATCACTTCCTTTAAAATATCCTCGCATTGTCTTGCCACAAATCTTATTATCAATAACTCTGAGGTAATATTTTGTACAATAAAAATGAAAAATATGAAACAGTATAAAAATTCATTGAGTAGATACATTGAGCTCCCTGATTAATATCGTGCGAATGTTTTTATTGCAATGCAGGCAAAAGTGAGGGTCGGAAAAGCGTAGAAAAATGCATCGCCACTCTCTGAATCCCTAATTATGCAATGTGATGAGGAACGAAAATGCCTTACGTGCACATGTATATGTAGACTATATTGCTTAGTCCGTAATTGGACGAACAACTTTTTCGCGCGGAGGCGCAATCCCTTGTTTCAATTAGCGGTCAGACATGCGCTTCGAGTCATAATTGGAAAGCGAATAAATTATGGATCGGTCTTGATTCGATTCGAATGCATTTTAGAAGTAAGAAACCATTCCATGTGAAAAAGTTTCACGACAATCTATATTGTCATCTTGGATAATCAGGGCACTGATCAATTGTTGAGTAGAACGTTTATATACTTTATTACAATCTAACCGAAACTTACACATCTGAGTCTATATCTTTCAAATTTAAGTCTTTCAAGTGCTGAAGGCTATTAATTTAATTTAATGCTTAAAATTTTCAAATATTCAATTACTCTTGAACATTTCCGAGAAACATATAACTGCTGGAAGCTCGATACACCAGTCAGTGAGAGCGAAATTATCTCCTCTGCCTCTTTTTCTTCAAGTTTAGCGTGGAAAATGACCTGTCAGTCGTTTTATGGCAGTATATCATGTTATTCTTTTATTGTAAAGCGAGTAATTACCACTATCGTATGTAAAATACGTTGATGTTTATGTAACGTAATAACAGTGCTAGAAGTATAACCGCTGTCACTCTTACTTACACTGCAAAGTTTGCTGTCCGCGCGAATTGTGAAATATTGAAATACATAACAGAGAATGCTTATATCGTTTCTTTGAAACTTGTTTTTTTTTTTTTGGATATGATAGAAGGTGGCTCAGGCGTGCTTGAAATCGAGATAAAGTGAATGATTACCTTCAAAATTGCTAATTAAAAGGCATCTTCCGCAGTAGTAAATGCACGTTACAAGTCAGACCGCACGGATTCAATCAACTTCATATTGAAGTCTGATGCAACTTATTCAGTGTGAAATTGCAGTTATGAATCATTTCTTTTGGTTTAACAGCTCATTTTTATACAGCAAGGACTTTGTAATGATGACTTTTAAGAAACAATATCAAGCTTGTCATTAGAAGTCATATTACTTCATATATACTGTTAATTGGGATTGCAATGAACGTGGGAATAGCATTCTCGCGAGTTCTCCTCGCTTTGTGATCTCTACCGATTTTCCAACAACTGATTCCATTAACCGCGAATTTCGAAGGAAAGATCGATCTCTTGCGCAATCCATCGTTCGCACAGTGCCTCACCTGTGACGATTTATTGAGACATCGCTCAAAAAAAGTGACGTAAGTGGCAATTTTCAAACAAGTCAATTCGTCCTGTTCCACTGTAAGCACCGAACAACCGCAAGCTTATGAAATTTTTATAGACTACTGCCGACAGTAGCTGTCCAATTAAGCGAGAAATAAAGATTATTTTTATGCCTTTCCAGATGCTCACTCTAAAAATAATCGTGCGGATAAGGCTCGGAAAATTAACTCACAATTGAGTTCCTAATCGTATAATTCATGAAGGCCAATGTCAAAAAAAAAAGAGTAAAGCTAGAATATATAAGAAAGTACCATAAAAGGTAGTGGATTCAGGATAATAAAGCGGATGAAATTCACTCACTTCCTACGCAAAGTGAGCAATTCTTCTAACACAATGTAACACCCATAAAATGAATCAAAGAACCACCCACGAGAAATTAAATTCCCTATTGACTTGCTCGCGGCTTTTCTGACTTCATTTAGAGTTCACGCTCAAATGCTTGACGGATTAATGGTCTATTATAGGATTTTTTAAGTGAAAAGTATCACTTGCGCCATATCGGGGGTCGATTGATCCGCGGCATTCGTTTCAGCTTGGCAAAATGCAAATGATAAAAGCCATGGAAAATGTTATTTACCGCTTTTCCTTCTTATGCGGCACGTAGAGGGTATAATACGCTTTTATAGCATCGTGACCACACCTAAGCTAATTCGCTGCAGCAAGTCCACAGTGAAAGTTCGTCGAATTCAATATCAGTCGACTAAACGATAGAAAAACGCCACGCCTGGAGAAAGAGAGCGGGATTGGACAGGCATCATTTCTTTTGTTCGAAAATCCCCTGGGAACCAAATCTCACGGGAATGTTAAGTTAATTAAAATCGCGGAGAGAGAAAACGCTCTTATTAATTTGTAGTAATATGCATTCTTTAATTAGAGCATATCTTATGGATTATTTTATTCATCTTATTTCTCTTAACACTATTCATCTTCTTATTTTACAAATGTCTGACGCATCCATGAATAATTCATGCAGGATGAGGAAAAGTGTCAAATTTTGACTGAAAAAAGAGTCAATGTTGGGACGAATGAACTTACGAACTTGAACTCAAAGCGGGTTCAATGTACATTACAGTTTGTGACTCGAAGGTGTACCTTACGCGTCATGTACTTGGCTTATGCGTGCAAAAATGTTCTTTCTACATAGCTGCATAATATTTACATATACGGGGAGGAACACACAAGAGTGTACATATGTCTTTTTATCGAACATCTGTATGCTTGGAATTCGTAAGAGCGAGCATCTTCCTTCCTTCCTCTTCCTCTTTTTCCTAGTTCCATCTCACTCGATCTCTCTTCCACCATCGCCTAATCGCGCATTTATATTTTTTCGTATTTCTCCCATTGAAAGAAATCCCACTACAGGAAAAATGCCTCTCAACGACTCGAGATATTCCGCATTTCTAAGAGTGGAAATCAAAAGATGAGATGCGAGTTATTATTGCTTTCATGCCTTTTGATTTCATCGTTTTTCTTTGTAAAAAATTCTAGAAAATTCCTATTCTCCGAAGGTAATAGTTACATCGACTTTTATCGATGGAATTGAGAAAATAAATGCAGCAACCTGATTAGTATATACTATCTAATTTAAAGTGACATATCGCTTTATTCTTGCACAGAACCAGTTGATTATAAATTCAAAAACCACCTGTAACAGTGTTAGAGCAAGTGCAATTCCATGCAATTATGGGTGCATTGATTCTAAATCGTAGTCGAGATAGACAGCAGCAACTTGTTAAAGTTACTTTGTCGATTTTCAGTAAATTGAGACATTTTTTTACTAAACAAGTGAAAGTATAGCTCGACTGTTGACGAATCCTGGTTAGATATCTTGGAACAAGCATGAAGCATATAATGGGAACTTTTAAACGCCCAGACATTATCGACAATGCTTCTTATTGGACTCGGAGATCTACTTTGGTTAGTGGTTAAAGTGCGTTCCCTAGACTTTGTACGCACGTGCATACATGCGTATCGATTTTCCTGATATCTACAATCATTTCGAAAGTACGCTTTCAATCCTGCTTCTTGGTTGTATACAAGAAGTAAACTTCTTGATATTTACTCTTTCTCGACAAAAACATACTGGTTTTTCACCCACGGTTGTGCCGACTCCTGTATAATGTTATTTTAATTCAATTTTAATCAACCTAATGACATTTAATCCTGTTTATGCCAACACTGAAATTACGGTTTTATAATATAGTCTTTGGCAACCTAAAATCTATTCAAATGTTTTTTTTTCTTTTATATTAGACTTTCGATTTAGTAATGACCCAAGATTTAAGAAAGCTATAAATAAATCCCTTTTTACGATACCTTCAAAAGCCTCTATATTAAAGGTCAAACATATACTTTTACTATAATAGCACCTCTACCATTAAACATGAAGTCCTCGTTAATTAAAAATCACTTCGTCTTCCAAAAAAAAACTTGTCCTGAATACTTCCATAAGAAATTAAGAAATTTAACTGTTATAAGGCAGAACGCCTCCGGAGGTCAGATCGTAGACGACGAGTAATTAATTACCGAAGATGACCTACTGATTTTCTACGTCGAAGGGGTCTGTCCTGAAATTCCTTACGGTCAAGTGTATTTTATAGGTTCTTCCTTGTCAAAAGACGTCATCAATAAATGAATGAGTGATGGAATGATGAACATCAAGAAACAAGCAACAACGGTTTTACTTCAATACCGTATACTATTTGATTATCGAACCGATTAAATGGATGGCTCTGGCTAGATAAGCGCGTATCACTGACCGCACATATGTGCATACCGCTATGTATTTTCTACTTGAGCAGCTTACACGGCCATGAGGAATGATTACTCAATACGCGTGTGTGTCTTGTCTGCGGTTCGACGACTAGCGGTACTTTTTATACTCGAAGAAGATGGCACGTCCGCATAACACGCGGTTGCCTATAAAGCACATGGTACATTGCGTATCAGAAGTAGCTCGTTTCATGTTACCTTGAATATCTCATTTGTCAATGAGGCTTCTACATATTATGTCTGGGAGTCCTTTCAACAATTGTAATGTTTATTTGACGATTTATTTACCTTCACATTGTCTCTTCATTATTTCTTTTTTAGTTTTTACCCTGAATTGCTATTTCTCATTTTCGAAATAGGATTTTGGGTCGATATTAGAGGGTGGCCGCAAATTTTTTAAGAAATTTTTAGGAATTATAACAATCAAAAGAATTTTAGGAAATATTCAAGAATTTTCATTAGTTGAAGACATTTGCTAATTTGAAAATAAATATCAATCGTTTCAAGAATATTTCACATGCCACTTTTTGCCTGTTTGGTAACTTCAATGCCTACAAGTTGGCGAGTTCAATGCATGGTACTTAATGCACCTTACGCTTCGATTCCATACACTTTTTTTTGGTCTTTCACTAAAAACCAGACTTTCTACTCAGGAAAATATAAATATAGAATTATATTCTTGGAAATCGCTATAAAAATTAGATGACCCACAGTATCAGTTCTAATAACAATTAGTTTGTTCTAATTCAATCAATTCTAATAACTATATGTTGCTCTTGATATTTTTCTTTCACTTGACTTTCTATAACCCTGTTTTATTCACCAATTCAACATAAATATCATCCTCAATCAGTGAACATTTCAATATACATCTCGTTAAAATTTTCTGCATCACTAAACGAAAGTTTTCTTTGATCATTTCTAATTCCTTATTTGTAGATTCTCAATACAAGTGAGTCTTTCTCTGGAAGAGAGAATGAGTAAAAAAAGTGTCTGTGAGGAAAGCCGCCCGTTATAATATCTTAGACACGGCATAGAGCAGATATAGGTGATAAGACACACGCGATACTAAATTTCGCGTGAACTGACTTATGTATCTTACAAGTTCGAGTCGTTAGGCGATACATGTTTTTCTCTTTCTCTCAGTCTCTCAATACATAATATAAAGTCGATATAAAACACTATATGTAGTGACTCTATGGTGTTTGCCCTTATGTTCTGCGTCGATAATGCACTCGATTTTACACTCTTGGCATACATGCGTGATTACTCACGGAGGTGGCACTTACGCCACACTTTTTCAGTCTTCGGCAGCGCCAATCAAATCGGACTTATTTTCTAGGATAGATATTGCTGGATAGATATGTATATATGTATACAATATACATATATATATCTACTAACGTGGTTGCTTCATATCCTAGCAATTGTAGCGTGGGATTACGACTGGCGATGAATTAACGATGAGAGAGAAGGAGAGAGTCATCGAGAGAGAAAAAGAGATTGTTACAAGGCTCTGAAACGAATATCGAACGTCCTTAGAAGAAAATCGGGTCAATTGCTTTTATTCTCGTTTGACCTATTTCATGATTGAACTATTATTCCATTTTTTTTCGCTTTAATACATTGAGAAATTTGATCCCTATCGAATGGTTGTATGGCTACTTGTTGACAAAGCATAAATCCCTCCTGGCTTGGCATTCAAAGTTCAGATGCCTGAAAATGAAGTCATTTGGAAAAGAGCTAGGGCCGTGTTTGTATTCTTATTTTGTACAAAACTAAATTAATTCACATCCTTTTCCCTTTACTTCTATTCTAATTTAACTATTTTTTTCTCTCTCTTTTGTTTGGCGCTGGTTTGTATGCGCGGCCGGATAGTGGTATTGCGACGAATGTAAAGACGGGTTCTAATAGGAAACCGTAGCGGAGAACAATGGGGCCTCCGAACGGAAAAAATGATTTGTACATACGCGCATATTTACTGTGTACGATAAGGCGGCAATGGAGACTCTCGACAAAACGCTCGCGTATTGTCTAACGTTTTCGCTTGTTTGTCGGCCACGCCTCGTTTCTTTATATTATTTTAATATCGACGTAAATCTGCTGTCCGGTCTACCGATACCAAACGTGCTCCAGACTCTCAGTGGACTATGGTGTGCGATACGACACTGTGCGCCGTGGGGCACGCTTGCACGATTAATGATTTCGCAAGTATACCGGTTCGAGTCTGATTTTTCGTATCTCTGACACAGACTGGTCAGTAACTTTAGTCACCAAACAAATTATACACTCAGAAAACTGTTTGGTTGAATTTAAACAATTTTATTTGAATTAAAAAGACACGTTTGCCTCGCAATATTTTGAAAGTTATAGAAATCTTTTGAAATCCTTCAATTAAACTATATAGCAAACATCCACTTTCCATAAGCAAAGTTCCCTAATTTTATTCAAATTTTAATGCATGTATGCATTTGAAAGTGGCGAAAATTCTGCACATTAAAAGTTTATGTGGATCAAGAGTAATACATGCTTATGGTGGATGCGATGGATAATAACAGTGTGGCGTATTTAGTAGATTATCATAATAATAAGGCAAAGAAAGGCTGAATAGAACTCTTTGTTTTCATAATTTCTTTTAATAGAACGACTCACTTTTTAATGCACGCATCCCTTCTCCACTGATTGTGAAATCCTTAGCGCATGACATCACGAGATACACCTTTACGTGTGTTTCTCGCGCTGTTGAGCGCTCAGCTGTTTGTGTTCCGAAACCATTCTGAGAAAGTTGGCGAAGAAGATAGACCGGTCGATCGATCGATGAATCAAAGTCTACGAGTCGTACTTTATCATTAAATTAAAACCTCAAGCAAAAAGGGATATATCCTCGAGTCCTAGTTATTTCCATTGACAAATTGCTCGCATATTAGATTTATAATTAACAAGCAATTATAACTAGAAAAATGTATAAATTAGAGTAGAGATAGTGCATATGGGTTGCATTATTCATTTTACTATCTTATCGCAGTATCACTTTTGCTTAATAAAGTACATAGTCTAGTTTCTCAATGTTTTTTCGATAACTTCTTCAATCATTTTAAACATTTTTCCCTCTGAAGTCTTTCTTTAGAAATGAATAAATCGTTGTAATATATTAAAATGAAATGATTGTTTTGTTAGAATACTGAAGTAATTAACATGAAAATAAAATATACTAAGTAAAAAGAATATTTACTGCCATGGATACTAAAATATCTCGATTCTGTAAGTTAATGACTTACTCGTTATCTATAATTGGCACCATTCATTATTTTTCTCATTAAAATGTGAACTAAACTGCAATCCTTTTCAGCATGATTCAAATATGAAACATTTTGAAAAATACAAATATATGCATTAAAAAATAAGTGTTCTCACGAAACATTCATTCCGTTAGATGAATGATGTAAAACTTTTTAATATATATCCTGAAAGTTATTTTTTTATCGTAATTTACGGCATATGTAAACACATTGCATGTGATTCATGTCGATACAGCCGCACATAAAATATTCATCAAGTTTTGCATTATTATATGACAATTACGTATTCTTTCACTGCTTTAATCACCTATAAGTTTCAATGTGACGTGGCTCTGCAAAAAAATTTAAAAAACTGTCTTTACTGGAGAGAAAAGTTGAGAAAACAGTTTTTAAAATTTTAATCATCATATTAATTCGAACGAAAAAATTCTTTATGCATGTCGCGCAATTAAATTTACATCACCATTATCATTCCAAATGCATCATTCGTCTAATGCACTCGATTGTTGCTATAAAAAAAATTTAATGGGAGGCAAAAAGCAATGCATGCGATTTATATATAACTGCAAGTCAATTATTCTCGGTGGCATTTAAAGTCCAACAAAAAAATAGAAATCAGAAGTCTAACACTCGCGTGTCAGAAGAGAGTGGCGAAAAAGGCCAAGTTTTAGTCTCTCTCGACACACGTCTCTCTCTCTCTCTCTCTCTCTCTCTCTCGCTCTCTATATCTTAAAAGGAATTCCAATGCGTTATTTAGTATCGCGTGACATTATTTTCTATTTTATCTGAAACCTTAAATTCTATATTTAGCAACATTGGCACGAGTGCGAAGACATTTTGTCTTTGGTAGGAAACATTTTATTGTATTACCTCGATTATTTTACGAGGATCATTACAACATTTTATATGCACAACAAAATAGTTGGACGGCTGTATACTGTCTCACCTTAACCGCTACCAGAACGCTACTATAAACATTCCAGCACCTTCACTTGAGCACAAAGATTTCTATGGAAAGAAATTATTTAAGCTGAAGGTGTAAAAGTCATGAACTTTGTAAAATTTATGTTTTGATGTCGACTCTGTTATTAAGTTATTATTTTTTAAATGATGCAGCGATATTTACTGAAGTGCAGGATCTAAGTTATTGAGTGTTATGAAAACTATTTTACATATCCTTATTTATAATAAGTATAGTAATTATTTTTGAAATGCGGCAAAATGAAGGGAAAATTGATTGCGAAAGCAAATAATGGCAAATTATTTTTAACTCTTTGTATTTTGAGAGTAAAATAGACTTCCTTAAAAGGCCATTTTTATTTTTGCATAGAATAAGTTAAAATGCTAAATCAAACACTTGTTTTGTAATTTCACTCTTACTGCAGTTTAATTTGAGTTGTTTTGTCAAATTATGAATATTAATGAATGTTGTCTTGAAGGAGGCAAATATGTTCAGTTTTTTTATGACAAAAATAAAAGTTGAGTAATTTATAAAAGGGCAAAATTCATTGACCTGCAAGACATTACATAATTGCATATTCCTAAACTTAATTACATTTACCATAGTGTGAACTGGAAAATACGTGTACTACAAAAATTGTACCTTGTCGTGAAAGGTAAACAAGTATCCTACACTCATTCATCATACAAGTCGTGGCAAGTTTAGCGCAGCATGCAAGATTTCCAGTTTTTCCAGAAATAGTTTTGTCTCAAATTTACACTGAAAATAAATGTTACCAGTTCGAATGTATAATTAACTGAAAGTAGGCTTGACATATTGGGAAATTCGCCCAATTTTTCTTGTCCATTCAAGGGACCGTATAAATGTTAACTGATAATGTCTTTCGAGAGTAAAAGGTGGAATAACGACTTCCATTATATAGGAGAATATTTTTAAAGATTGATAAGAAAAATCCAATAACTGGAAGTCATGTTGATTGCCTCCAAAATGTTTACTCATTTTTTCACAAAAAAGAACACGTCTTTGCAAATTTATTATCGTAAAATTTTATTTTATGTATCTTAATTGAAAGTAAATCACCTCATGACGCATAATATGTATGCCTCAGAGATTATTTTCTTATAAAAGTAATAAAATGTAATCAAGTTTCAACTAGGGAGATAATGAAATAAATCTACTCTTCTATAAATTTTCTTTTTTCCACTCATTCTCGCATAAATAATGAATGGAATCATTTCTAGTAAAAGTTAATTAAAACGATCTAATTTGAAAAGTATATTGAATACTTTTAGTGATAATGGTAAAAACATCGACAAGAAAATAATGATGAATTTTCAAATATATGTCATAGTGCGTTTTACTACGCACTTAAATTTTATTGGCAGACTTGTCCCTCTTTTAGACACTGCTGCCAATGATTTTTATGTCATTTATAATAGGTTTATGCATCATGGTTCCGCTTGTAGTTGCATTCCTTGGCCTAAGTAACTTTCTCTATTAGGAAAATGAGAGCGGAAGAAGCAAATTCTTATTTTATTATCAATAGGTGCTCCACTTTTTCGATCGCCTTTTTGAGTTCCTTATTATACTCTATGAAAATCATGCAATCATGAAGACTGAGCATTGGGATCGTTTATGCTACGGGAGAAAGTGATCTCCAATGAATAAACAAACTCAATAAAATGATTCATTCATTTGGAATACATTTCTGTTTTGGTCTACAATCATATCTTGTATAACACTTTTCTATTTAGATGAGACCATGAATTATTCAAATACACATACCTAATTCATTCCTAGATCAAATTACATTTCGAACGCTTACAAATTTCTTTTTGCAGAAGAAGAAGAAGACATACCAAAGATTTTTAACAAATTTTACCGCATTCGGTATTATAGTTCTTCCCTTAATTACATAAAAAAATGTAATTAATTATTTACAATATCAAGTGTCCTCTTGGGCTTTATTATCATGCCGCCCTTTCGACAAATTACCAGTTTCACTAAAATCAAAATCCCTTAAATAACAAAACAAAAAGCATATAATTCAGGATTAAAATAAATTACGATTGATCCTCTACATAATAAAAGCCAGAAGAACAGGTCAATCGCAATTAAGAGACTTTATTGCACATTTCGCAACCAAGGGATGTAAGCAGTTTTTTAATCGAGTGCAGAAAAATAATTTAAATATTGTTTCAAGGCAATCTTCCATAATTCGTGAAGTACACGGTTCCCCTTCGCTCTCTTGACATCTGGCGAAGCAGCTCGAGGCGTTCTTCAGGTTTTTCATGTCGGAGGAATGGTTCATTTTCGATGAGGCTCTTGTCGGAGAAAGCGAATGGGTATGCCGCCAAAATAAATTCGGCTGTATGGCCGTATTGCATATGGTGTCGTATATATATATGTATATATATATATGGCAGCTTCGAATCTTTGATGCCACGATAAGAGGCGCGACGCCCGCGATCTCTTGGTGCACGGCATATTTTAAGGTAGCCACCTAAAACGCTTGACTTTCACTTCTAATAAAATGCGAAGGCCTGGCTCGACTGGCAAGCAAAGCTTGCTAACCTGGTCGTGCCAGCTAGGCCGTAAGTACCGTCAAGACTCTGTGGATACGTAAGTACATGTCCGTACATACAGTTTGTACAGACTGTACTCTCGGCAGCAAAAGTTCGCGCGAGACGCGTAACTTATGGTCCATTTGAGATTCAAGAGAACTTTTGTCGTAGGGGGTACACAGTACATGCTGGGGCGGCGTACACTCAACCGCACAAATCACGTTGTATAGTTGTATTTCAGTCGCAGTGTATCTCACGCAGTGCGGTCACTGGCTCTCGAAATGCGCGAATTGTTTGTATATTTATGAAGGAGGATCGGTAACACGAAACGAGGAGGAACTTTGTCTTTCAGAGAACTGGAATGGGGAAAGGAATTTTCAGATTATACCAGGAGAAATGGCACTTTTGCATAGTACACTTTCGGAATTGCATTTGTTTTCCAATTGCATCTGAAAACAAATGCAATTGCTCTTTCATTGCTCTTTCATTAGCATAGAATAAATCAACCCTGTTGAAGATCTGTAAATTTCTGTCTTGGAAAAACTGATGTGTCTTAGCTGAAAAGACATTTGAACAAACAAGAATCCAAGTTGGTAATGCTTGAACTTGGGAAAATAGAAAAGCATTGAGCAAAACTTGAAAGAATGATTGTTAGAAATTTCTTGAAGATCCAGTCATCTCTCTAGTTGTCTATGACTTGTTCTACCGATTCGGATATGGTAATTTTACTCCTATGCTCGAACTATAGAGAGGAGGTGTCACATCTCATCTCCTGAGCGACCCACTTAATTTCCTCACTTTTTTAAAGCTAATGTCAATTTTACAATATATAAATTGCCTAATCTGTAATTTATTGTTTGTTTCAGGTAAGTTGCACAGAGAGTTCTACCTTAAAGCTATATCGAGTGGTAAGTTTAATAATTATGACTGAAACATTACTAAAAACAGAGCGACTATTTAAAAGTTAAATCACCCTTGTTTGGTTCATTAACATCCAAACTAGTAAATTTCCCTAATGGAATAAATGTAAATTACTTTGCATTGAAAGGGGTAAAACATTGCACAAAGCGTCTAAAGTATATGTATAATTACGAAACGTAAAAATGTAGAAATAAAACGTGATATGAAGATTTTCAAATATCGAAATTAGAATTTGAGACCTGTTTATCAAGTTAGAAGTCTCATTTAGATTCTAACATCTATTTTTGTCCATGAAGTACAGCAATTGTAATGTCCAGCGCAATCTAATGTTTACCAATCTTGATTGCTTAGTATCAAAGGTAGCCAAAGCTTGTAACTACTATGGTTTAAAATGCTTACACAGACGCTGTTAAATAGGGACACATGACGTCGTAAATATTCATTAAATTGCAAATTACCGCATTTAATTCCCTCAAAAAAGTTGGAATCTGGGAGCTAAAATATGTTAAGACTCGCGCTGGATATATGCGTAAAGTATGTGCTGCTGACATGGGGTTCACGCTTACAAGTTCGTGACATCAATTGACACGACGTGTAAACATATACGCAAGGATACAGTTGACGAGATAATCGCGATCGTTGTCAGATAAGCGAAGATCGATTAATCAATCCTAGCTCAACTCACCACTTTTCTATTTTTCTTTGTACACGAGAAGATATAGTGTTTTTCCTAATCGTCTGAATATCTATGACTGCATTTCCGATCTAACTTCCGTTTACAATACGCGCGGATTAGCGATTGAAATAAAACATAATACTTCGGGATTTACCATCAACTACTTGGTATAAATATAAATATATTATTTATAGTAATGTAAGTGTTGGTAGCACAAGTGGTAGCTGGTAATAATAATAGCCTTTACCATCTATAATAAGGCAGCATTGGCAATAATTCATTTGACTCTCCCTTCATATCTATAATTTCTCAAAGGCCTCCTCTTTCAGAATATAATAAGCCGAACGATAATTTGTGTGGAAAATATCGCTCGTGCTCGTGACAGGGTGAAAAATCCTCCTGAATTAATTAATGAACTGCGGGTGGAGCTGAGAGTAGAATTTCCATTTTTTATAGGCGTGGTAATTGCAGACTTCGCGTTGTAAGTCTTCCCCGCATTCTGGTAAAGAGAGACATTATTATGGCGGTATTTGACCTTTCTCGTAGCAGCATTACCGCCATCTTTCTCTTTCCTTCTCTTGGTGTCCTTGAAGTCCACCCTGAACCTCTCGAACTCCTCCCTCTTGGAGCTCCGGCATTGTTTCAGAGTAGCTTACGGTAGCCGATTGCACCCGTCAGATACATTACCCACTTTCGATTTTTTTCAACGAAAACTCAGTAATTAGGAGCGCTGAGGGACGATGCCATAAATACCAGCTGGACAGAGTCCTCGAAGAAACCATTTTGCATTTTGCACAAAAGAAACTCGCTGCTCTAAAGAGTCTAAAGAGTCTAAAGTGCACACGGTTAATGCAAACGAGCTATAACAATTACTATAAATTTCCTCATCCATTCATGAAATTACTTACGGCCTAGTAACCAATTTTTTAAAGAAGGCATTGCCATTTTTTTCATTAGAAGTCGTAACTTTGAGCATGACTTAATTTGTTTATTCATATGACCTTGTATCCGTCTGACATTTCAAAGGATGCTTGTAATGGAGATTACATGCACGCATCTTTTACAAGAGTGTCCATGTTTCTGTACTTTTTGTCCCATTACTGTTCCTCTCGCCGACAATGTGCGAGCCTTAAAACTACAATGATATGTCTCTTGATAATAAGATCCAATCTCTTTAATGTTAAAGGACGCCTACAAATAAATGTCTAGAAATAATTAGCGATTTTTACACGACTACAGACAAAATCAAATGGACAGTGTCAAATTCAATTATCGCTTGGAGAATAGAAACAACATGGAATGGAAGAGAAACATTTTATCGTTTATTCACTAATTTGATTGATGTAACATACAGAATTGATTATCTTAACACTGAGCGATAAAATTTTATGAAAAGTTGTTCTCTCCTTGCTTATTCGGACTCTATGCCATTTACGGTGTTCCGATGCTTTCAAAATAATCTAATTAACTAAACTTTCCATAAATTCTGCACGTTCAATTTCGCATAGCGATTTAAAATTGAAATTGTCTCGATTTTATACCAGATTACGTTTATTATACTTTCTCAGATTGAAACGGTTTTTCGTAATTGTTTCATAAAAAGTGAATGCTACCGGCTTACGTTAACCAACGATAATCGTACTCTGTTGCGTAGAGGAATGCGGAGCTTTTATCGCGTTTTTTACTCCCCTTTTTTCAAGTGTTTCGAAATTAAACGCAGAGCCGCATCGAAAAGAGTACAGTTCATCCAATTATGATTCGAGGTGCTGAACAATACCCGCAAGGCTTATGCAGCGTGACATCGTGGAAATTAGCGTATGCTAACGTAGTCGAATTTCGTTCAGCCCACACGAACAGTTCAATGGCTTCTTCATCTCACAAGCATCCCAATGTCGATTCAAGGCAGCATGAAAGAATCTTTTATGCTGCGATTTTTTTTTTTTTCTTTTCGAAGAAACTCCTCGTTATGCTAATTCTATATTATATTCAAAATTGCTCTTCATATGGAATGGAGATTATAGTCTTAGCTAGTTAAAATTGGCGCCCAGTTCTTACACTTCTTATTTGTATCGAAATTTCGGTCACTGGAAATAAGTGAGCTTCCACTGATTCAATTTTAGAGAAATTTTATTCAATTTGAAATATGTATATCGAAATTATTCAGCTATTTGAACGGATATTTCAGTACTCTTTAAAATTCTCGAAACTATTGGAAACCTTATTAAAAGACGTCATAAAATAATTACTTTTAATATAGTAAAGGAATTTTAATTTATTAAATAATAACGTCGTTCTTGGAATGTTTTTCTTACGCGAAATCAAATTTAAATAGTTGTGCATTAATGTTATTAAATGAATTGCACACTCCAGCAATTTTAGTCTATCCTTAGAAAAGAATAGAAAATAATAGTAGTGAATTAGGAGATAAAATACCAGTTCCTTGCTCTTGCAAACTACTGTATTTATCTTTTAATACAATTTATCATGACACTATTCCTCATTGCGTAAGCTTTACCTTAATTAATAGAATTTGCTTATTACGATTTCTTGTAAGATTGTTCAAGCCTATTTTATTCTCTTTCTCTTCTCTTTCAAAAGGCAGGTTCCAAAATCAGGGCGATATTAAAAGAAAAAAATGCTTTAAAAGAATCTACGTCAATTTTATACAAGAATTGAATTTAATCTCTTTTACATGTATGACACGCATTAGAACATTCAACATTCACTCTCTCGAGTGAAGGGAATGCGTTTGAACTGTTTTTCTCATGAGCGCAATAATTCATAACTTTGAGTTACAAGCACGTTTGAGAAAAGGAAGACAGCAATATTGAAGACTTGAAGAACGTTCTGATTTTTTGTGAGGTACAGCAGAAAGTCGAAATGTCCCCTTAAGCCATGGCCTTTCTCACGACTTGTTACTTTCAAGGGCAGGTGAGAATTTACTCTGCGAACTATACTTGGAAGATACACCTCTACCTCAGTGCCTCACCCTGACTTCCAACCTCGATCTTTAAATACTCTCCGAGTAGTATTGCGTTCCAATTTGTGGGTTTCTCATCGGCAAGAGACATCCGTTTTCGAATGACTCTGATCTCTCGATGATGTCACTTGCTGAGAAGACAAGGAACTATTTTATCTCGAGCTAAAAAAAGTTCCCATAAGTATGCAGGATCGTCATTTAAATTCCATTCGCCTCCATTTACATATTTTCGGCGTTAATACCTTAATCGCCAATTTAAGAATTCAATTAATAGAACTGAAGGGTAGATTTTATGGCACTCGTTATTTTATCTGATGTAACTCATTGAAAAATAGTTTTATTAACGGAATTAAATTGCGGCTTACACCTTGTGATTATTTACATAATTTAAATTGAACACGTAAACAAGTGCGTTAGATTTCTCCTTGTACAATGTTGTTAATAAAATACATTTAGTTGCGCAACTCTTTCTCCGGAGCTCATAAAAGTAATTTTAACTAATCATAATCATAATCATCATCATTATCATAATCATAATCATAATCATAATCATAATCCTGATCATAATCTTAATCATAATCGTAATCATAATCATAATCATATTCTTATAAGTCTAAATTGATAGAAAACATCTTGGAATTGAAGATTGCCATAAATAGTCTACATAATTCGAATCATACTTGAAAGTTTTGATTAATATGAATACAATTTCTAACCGAATGCATATTACATTTTAATTTCTCAAGTAATTCTCAGTAGGCTAATTGAAAATCTCGCTTTACTGTAAATGAGCTGTGAATAAGTCCTGTTTTAAATTTAGACCGAAATTAGCAATAATCAGTATCTCGTACAGTAATTTTATCGTTATTACTATAGGGACTTAAGGAATGAAGTGTTGTGTGCAGAAGTCGTGCTAACGAAATGGAAAGTCTGAGAAACTAAATTAACTTCTCTAATAAACTTCCGCGACGGATAATCGGTTCGCTCTCCCGGAACTCCAATTAAGTCCCGTGCATCCATCCAATGGGTACATATATGAATGTATGAACTGTAAAAAATAATACAGCAAGTACCTCTACGATATATGCGACTACCTGTTGACGCGTCACGTTATGCGGTAGGATGACACGTATTATTCTCGACTATCTGAGAAGCATCAGTCTCGCAATGGCGCTGAATCAGCTTTTTCTAAAATTAAACGTGCGTGTATGTCTCGACCAGACTTACCGTTTCTGTAATCCGCTGTGCGATCATGAACGTAAATTCCAGATTCCCCTTGAACTCTACCTAGCTAGCTTATTCATTGACCGCATTGTATATGGTAATAAAGAAAGTGTAAGTGAGTGCGAAACACTACTTACCACTGGAAAAAAACACCTATGATTTACACACGTCCTTGCAGGTGTTCAATCGATAATCTGCCCGGCTCCTCAACATCCGCTTTTCTCGCTACTTACTTACTTATTCAGTTCAGTAGCTGAAAAACGTTTTGTTACCGAGGAACTGGCATCAATTTTCAAGGCAAATGTTTCCCAATTCGTGAGAATTTTTCAAAAGTATAATAGGTACATTTGCTAATAGGAATTTTTCCAGCTTCAACATGTTTTTAATGAATTCCAATTGATTCTAATGGATTTCCAAATATTTGAAATGATATCTTTCTCTACGAGTTATAGAATATTGTCATTATTTTTTTTGGACACAAACGCGGAAAAAAGTTCTTCGAGTGGAACCGGTTTTACTAGAATTATATAATGTTCCGAATAAATGAATTAATTTTCATTGCGCAAGTATATAGTACGCTGAAAAAGAATATAGGATATTAAATAATATCATCGAAAGAAGGGAATATAAACTAATTAATACCCGACAAATTTGGTCAAATTAAAATATAAGTGAAAGTATCTTTCTTGCAGAGAAATCTCTCTATTAAGAAACCAAATCTGAAAAATAGAAACATCTAATTTTCATCATGTAACTATCGCTATTCTTTTACTTTCCACGAAATCCTAACAATCTCGAGATTTCCTCAGAGTGCAATTTTCACAAGCTTTTACACCGAGATCCCTATTATACATGAAAGGTTTTAAAGTCCTTCCTGTCTTTAATGTACACTTAATAGTTCCGGCCAATTTTTTCGTCCCTAAGGCTTTTAGCGTTTGCCTTCACCCGAACCAGCAAAAAATAGTAGACTATAAAAAAGTGGGTTGTCACAGGGCCAACGGTTTACTCTAGTATCAAAGTATTCGTGCGATCCCGGATGCGAGTGACTCGCTTGTGAAACCTGAAGGCCGTTTCGGATACCTTAATGATTCCCTGAATGAAATTAATGTTCTAGTGAAATATAATCTCTTTGTTTGGAACTTTATTTCGTAGGAGAGAGAATAAAAAAAAGTGAAATCATTTCTGACTGATGATATCAAATGTTTCTAACACCTCAATGTCAGAGATAACGACATAATATATTATATCATTTTAAAGCACTTGTCGAATACTTTGTTTGTCGACCTATTCTTTTTCTATGAAGGAAATATTTAAAATGTATCATTTGCATTAATTCTTAAGGCAAGTAACCTTATGAAAAACCATAAAATTTGAATTTTAAATCCTAAAGAAAAACGTGGTATACTTCTTTGTTATAAATAATCATACAGGAGGATAATTTCCTCAAAACATCTTTTCTAACACGCCTTAAGATTGTTACAACTAAACCGTTACTTATTTATGCTCAATTTGTTTTCCTTAAAAAAGTAACTTTGTCCTGAAATGACTTTTAGATCACTTTCTCTCCTTCTCGTTATCTAATCCCTATTCGAGGCACGATCATTTTTCCAAGTCACGCAATAAATTCTAATTTATATTACCTACTTAAGCCTTTTACGTAAGTTTTTTCTCCCTATCGATTTTAAAGTTTATTTCAAATCCGATATTTTTTAGTCATCCTGATAGAAAGTAGATCAGTAAAAAAACTTTCCGAAACAATCGTTACCACTTTTATTTCTCCCAAGTTAATAGTAAACATTTGTGGTTTTAGAAAGCTAAATAGCCTCGTTAAGCCTTTTACTACAATTCATGTGGTTTTCCAGTTTCCAAGTCTATTTTATTAGTTTATTGATAGATTTCATTTTCGTAATGAAAACATATCTCCAGGAATTTGTATTGATGCTCTTTGTCGATCATAAAAGAATATAATTACAACAAAACAAAATTAAGAAGTGAATAAGACAAATGGGCGTTAATAGTTTGTATAGGAAATATACACAGCTGCTGATTGATTGAAAATAGTTTTGAATTGTAATTTGGAGTTATGACATGTGTTATGACTTTAATCTTAAATGACGATCTTTTCTTCATATTTAAACTCTTTAGTGTACTTATACTTATAGAGAAAATTACCGTAGAGAAACCTAACGGCGCTGACAAGCTCACCGGCCCTAATCACCTGATAGCCGTCATTACCACCCATTCATGACGTAGGCCCTCGCCTCGGCGCAAGAAGATGACCGGGGCACTAGTAAATGGCTATTCTTGGATTTAACGGCTCTCACACAACTACTATTTCTATTCATCTTATTCTGTAACACCTACTTCCTTTGTCGTAGAGTGAAACAACTTCACTTCTTCACACCGGTTTAAAGCACCATCGTAAACAACAGATTACAAACATGCATTCACTTTCATGTTTACATTTACTCCTTACATTCAATTAGATTATTCTAATTAGAACGTCTCTCATTTTATTGTTCTTTACTACAAAACAAACATTTTCATCTAAAATTTGTATTCTTATCGGCTTTTCTAGTATTTAATTACCCAATTAAACATTGTCATTCTTGACTAACGTCACTTTCGAAAGGTATAACTTGTAGTGGAAATAAATATATAACGAGAGTGGCTACAATTAGCCATATGACCAAATAAGTAATTTTTTTCCTAAACGGCGCTTATCTCTTTAGCATCAACTTTTTTCTCAATGGTTAAAAAGTCATTAAAGGAAAAACTCATTGGGATCGCATCGCTGTCACATAAATTTCCGATCCGGATCCGGAGTGCCCACCTGTAATCACATACCTAGCATTGGTTTTTATTTTAATCTGACCTGTGGTTAAAGTCCCACTAATCACAAACTCGTCTTATCTCTCTACCTACTTATTTAGGTTGCAATTTTCACTACAAACTTGGCCGATTAACGACACGCCTCGGGTGTTAAACTCTTATATGGGATATCGTAACTTGTCTCATAAGTTCACACTATACCCAACAAAAAAGAATGCATGAAAAATCCAAATACAAAAAAAATATTATAAGATTCAGGTCGATTTTTATGCCCACGGGAAGTTTTGCAATATGTTGCGTAAAATTTGAACTGAGTTTTATGACCGAATCATGGAAAATTGGTCCATAATATTATAAAAATTACTGATGTTTATCATAAAAGATGATTGTATCCAATAAATTCGTAATTTCAACTCGATTATTAAAGCAATGGTCGTGTGATGAAACATTTTATTTTTTGGATTAAAAATAATGTAACATATTTCTATTATTTATCAATCCCATCATAATGATTCACTACACATTCCAAAGTTAATTTTAAAACGTCCATACAAATTACATTTCTAATATCTCACTTTCCGATTTGCATCTCGACCTTCAAATCTTAAAAGCATGCTGCTAAGTTATGATTTTCTTTCAATCATTCGGCGCCTACATATAAATTTATAATTACACCCGAGTCCAAGGCGATATTGGAACGTCGAAGTGTGAATTAATTTTGAATTTGCACAGGAATCTCTTGACAAATGGAGAAAAAAAATCGAAGGATAGTTTTCGTAACATCATCCTAAAAGAACATATAAACTTAATGCCAAAGGTCGCGAGCACGTGGACTCTTTAATGAAGCAACCGTAAATGTATAATACATATATGACATAGAAGCGAGTCATCAGATAGAAGATGAGATTTCGCGCGATGGAATAGAGATTGTGCCTAATGATAGTCACTAATATGTAGATATCGGAACCTGCCTTGCATCTTCTTGACATTTGGATTGCGATTACATACTTCGAACTTTTAAGTATGACTAAGAAGTAAAAGTGAAAAAACTGTGCTAGCTAACCAGTTCTTCTTTGAATGATTTGCAGATTACAACCGTGACTCGGGATGGTGTCGAGACGAAAAATACTATCCCGTTCGAGGGACAACCTTGCGGATACACAGTATGAGGAACAGGAAGAAGAGGACGTCTGGTATAATTTAGACAAGCTCTACAAGGTAAAAATAGATTATGTTATTAAATTTTATTATTACTTGACATCAAAACATCGCATGATATTATTTTTTGAATTATGTGGGTCATATGTCCTTGAACTTAGATTAAAAATCCTTTACTCCCTAAAAGAAGCATCAGATTGAGATGTATTAAAAAGATCTAACATCGTATGTATTCAAATCTGATTTATTTATGATTTATTCTCGGATTTATTCGCATCAGATGTAGGCGATTTATCAAATAAAATAAAGATTTAAACAAGTCCGAAAGAAAACTCAAATTGATAAAGAAATTATTCATTCTTTATTATGATTTGTTTTAATTTAAGTACATGTCAGCTAAAAATTATTCGTATAAAATGCTTCATCAAAAGTCCCGTTTCGATGTGAACGGTGTACCCAAGCCAAGGTCTTCCAATGGAATAAATTATAATACATTATATTATCATGCTGAAAAACTACCTTCCATTTCACTAACTTTTAAAAGATAATACCTGCCCTTTTGAAGCCATGCATAAAATAAATAAAATTGAAAAATTTATATCTCATAGTGCAAAAAGATGTTTCAAATCATGTGCCAATCAACGTTTCGCCTTCAGTTTTATACATTCGTTTTAATGAAACATTAATCTAACAAGACTTAAATTTGTGCATTTTATTTTTATTTCATTTAGATTCTATGGAAAATATACACAATAAAAATGAAATGATTGTGAACACTTGATATTTCCGATTGTAATTAGAAAATTATCCTTTCTGAGAGAATTCTTAATACATATTCTGAGAGAATATATATTAAGAGAGCTACAAAGTCTCAATTTGGCGAAGGATATTTTTTTCCTCTTTTTTTATGCCACCAAGAGTGAACCATAAGTACAGGCAAGCCGGTTCCTTCGCATAATGACTCTATCATTTTCTTAAAAGCAAAAGTATAAAAGTATGCGAGTCAGAAATCATATAAACTTTCTAACGTCAAGTTTCTTTCACTTTCAGTGGTTCATTAAGAAAAATACATTCAAATTTCAATCTTTGTAATGGCATATGAACATAAAAGCTTCATCAGAAAATAATAATAATAATGATTTAACCAAGCGCGAAACGAAATTAAAATCCCATAAACTGAAATCTATGGCTAGGAATATAAAATTCATTCTTATGTCAATAACATAAATAGAGTTTATCAAAAAAAAAAAAACCTGTTATTTATATCAAGTTTAGTCGGTTTGAAATAAATCAAATTTAACGTTCCTAAGAATTTATTTTACAAAATATATTACACAGTTCAGAAAGTAAAATTTATTAGAGAACTAGGAAGTACTTAAAATCGATTTTAATCTGTAATCGAATACACGAAGCATACCAAAAGACATGAAATAAATTTTATCTATATTTTGTAACTTAATAGGGTGCGTTTCACGTTTCATCAAGTAAATATAAAATCTCCCGATACTTTGAATTTGAAAAATAAAATATTCTGGACAGTGTTTTAGTAATGTGTATTTATAGGTCATAAACTGTGCGTTTATGTGAAATAGATTTCTATCGCCAATAGTACTTGATATGCAGAATTGCAAAACAATCGGAAAAAAATCTCTTTAGAGCTGTTTACAGTACCCATTTAAATCCCTTCAGTTCGAAACTTTATTTCCTCAGTAACGCATTATGAATTAGGAATGCAAATGAATAAAAATCGTGCTTTTTTTATTCTAGGATCATATACAAGAGGTTTTAGATAAATGGAATCAAATAGATGATGAAATATGGGCGAAAGTGATCGTCTTTGAAAGGAACAGAAGGGTGGCAAAGGCTTATGCAAGAGCACCTGTCCTCACAGTAAATGGGTCAAACGACGGCTTCGACGGTTTTAGGTAACTATCTCAAATTTATTCCTCGTATTTATTATAATTTTACAGATATTTATCATCTTCTTTACATTTCTTACTATTTCAGTTCGAATTTATATAAAAAATGAGGAAAGCACTAGAATAGAGGAAAGACACTCTAAGACCAATTTTTTAATAATTTTATCTAACGCTTTTTATTGATATGCAATCATTATTTTTATAAATTATTCAAGAATCAGAGTAGGGGATGAGAAAAAGAAATAAGTTTCGAGGCATGAGAAAAGTTCAAATGAAAAGAATAATTGGCACAGATTCGCGTTATAAGAGTCACCTGTTAATCCCGATATGGCATGTCAATGGTCTTTCTATTACCTTCGATATTTCTCTAAGGCTAACACTGAACAGTCGTACTGATCGATACAACTTCCGGGACTGAGATATTAGATCCTATCGAACTGTAAGTTCATGAGAAACTGCATAAATGCAAATCATGCTTTCCGTTGCAAATTCCAATGAAATCGACAATTCCTTCAATAAGCATACCAAAGTAAAATATGTCATTGGAAGAATGCCATTTCTTTTCAGAACTAGTTGCCTGGAAAGTCAATGAACGATTACGATTTGCTTTCGTTGAATTGGTGGCAAGTAAACAAGTCTATTTAATAAATGTGAAAAAAAACATAAACTCTAAAGGGGGAATTAGGTGAATTAGGAATTGGTTTCACTTTTTTTTGAACCAGAGATATTGTCGAGTATAAAAAAATTATTACTCTTCTATTCTAGAATTATATTTTGAATGATGAACTTTCTTTAAAATCTTATTGTCAACTTTAAGTTTTGATTTGGAAGGAAATAAGAATTTTTATTTATAAATTGAACATGGGGAATAATTCAAAGAACCAAAAGAATGATTCTTTTCTTTTCTAGAGAGTAGTCAATAACTGAAAGTTGATCTGACAGCATGACTGGTGCACTTTTTTACGTATGGCCTGATTTCCTTGATTTCTAATTGTTCGATGAAGACGATCCTAGTCACTAATGTATCAGTTCCGCATAAAAGAATTTCTTCTTACTGGAATAAAAAATAACTTACAGAAAGTCAAGTTACAGGCTATTAGAATTAAAGAAATTCTTGGACTTTCTTCTCGTCCTCCAGTTAGTTAATTATAAAGTATTTTTGTGGAGAAATAATTCTTGACGAAATAAAGAAAAGTTTATTGGACTAGAAGATAAATAAACAACATTTTGTGGGCGGCATATTGACTATTCATAGGGGAAAGTATATAAAATACAGCCGGATTTAAAATCCTTTAAATATCTCGCATTGCATAATTTTTGCTTGTCACTTTCAGGATAGGACTTTGCGGATTTGATAATCCAATGCGGGATCCGAAAACGGACGAGGCGAAAAGACACATAAATCAGGGAGTTAAAATAAAAATGGACGAGCAAGGCAATATCCTCATAAAGAGGTTGTGCAAAAGCAACGTCTACATAAAAGCCACAAATCCAGAAGATAACGCGATTGATTCAGAAATTCTTCGGAACCCACAAGGTGCTTTAGAACAAGAAAAACCGGGAAAGGTATAAAAATTCACCTACTTTTTAAAAACAACTTTTTAAATGTTTACTTTTACCTTCATTAGTAATGACCTCGATTCAGATGAGTACATTTTATAGTCCTATAAATCTCGCTTTCTTACTGCCCATTTTCTTTTTAGTATAAAAAAAAGCTTCACCATCACTAGTAGAAAGGAAATAAAACTTTTTTTCATTTATAGTTGTTTGATATGAATAAGTTTCAAACCAATTTATCCCGGGAAACGAGAAGAGCATATCCAGACAGGCGAAGATTGGAAACACAGTGTCTCAGCGCCATAGTTTTTGTTCGTTCAGAAAATGATGTTCTACAGTCTCCAGTATGGATCCTCATCGTCAATGTTGTTGGGCTGGATATGCTAAAGTCAAAACTACCACCAGGTATGTTTAGTAATTTGAATATTTCATAAGAAATTTATTAATAAGTTATAATATTAATTCAATATTGTTGCTTTTCAGTCATGCAGATACAAAGGCCCGTAGACATTAAAAATCGACCTAGAATTCCAATTCCAGATGAAGATCCCTACAGTATTGCAGGTGTTTCATCATCCTCAGGACCAAGTGACACTTTGCAAACAAGTAGAGATTCCCGAGAACAAATTTATGTACAATCGGCCTATCAGCAGCGACGAACAGAAAAGCCACCTAAACTCCCTCCACGAGAAAACCTTTATGGCCATGATATCCCCAAGGTATAACAAAAAATAAAAATAAAATATCTACATCAAAACTTAATTCTCTCATTAAATTGAACTTTAAAAAGGATTACATTAAAATATTATTAAATGCAAATTAATTAATCTTACAGCCTGACTACGACGACCTTGAGGACGATTACAGAAATTCAGCAAGGCCTCCAGTCATATCTAATGGGGAGAAGAAGAGTAAAAAAGACGATAGTAAAAAATATGGTTAGTGTTAATTATTTTTATAATGATTTTGCAAGAAAATAAAAAAAAAAAGGCTCATAAATTTTTTGCTAGAGAAGCAAAAAGTTTTACTATGAGAGGTATGCTGAATTATTTCACAACTTGGAGGATGTTAAATACTTAATAGTCCTTGTAACCATCAGTTTTGTAACAGTGACCATATAATCTTAATTGGGGTTTCACGTTTCTTTGAGAATGTTATATTTATTATTTGCATAAATTGTAATCGTCTAAAAGAAAAGAAAATAATCTACAAAAAAGCTCGCGTATTTTATAAATCATCTGTAAATTACTTTTTTGAATTTCAAATTTAATTTCCAAATTTCTTACTCTCCGTCTTCGTTTAGAGCTCCTGGTACCAGTGAGTCGTAGAACTCTGAAAACGTTTTCCTGTAAGATAACAGCAAACGATTTTAAAAATCCACAAAACCATCTTGCTTCAGATCATTCTTATGAAAAGTATGAAAAATATTGTTTACCTAAAAATATTTCCTTTCGCAATGGAACTTCACAATTAATTTATATTAAAAGTTGAAGCTTGCCCTTCAAGTTCAGCTGGCAGACTTCTAATTCTAGATTATCAAACTCTAGACTGATTTAAACGAGAAACCTCTATTATAAATTCATCTTTATATTTAAATGACTTTTCTATAGTAGATGATTATTATTGTAGGTAATATTATTTTCTAAATCTCTCATTTTATTGGCAGATGATCCCTACTATTGCGGTCTGAGGGCACGAGTTCCAAACTTTGTAAAAATGGCAAAGAATGGTCACACTAAGCAAATAGTGCCACCTTCTCCTTATGTACATGTCAGACCACATCCAGCACCAACTTATATCACGACTGGATACGTGCATGCTCATGCTGCCCAAATTTATGGACACCATGTCCCACTTCCAGAAAAGTATCAGAAAAAGGCACCAATCATGTACCATGCCAGAAGTTTCGAAAGCGGTCTCGGTACGTACGTATGCCTTTCTTTTATTAAATCCAGGGTATCAGAAATCACGAGGAACCTATTCGTCAATTTAAACTAGTACCAAATTAACAATAATCAACAACTCATAAATTCAATAACTTTAAATTTTAATGTCTCCAATTTAAATTACATATATTTTAATTGAAAATCTAATTTTGTTAAAATTAAAATTTTCTAACTTTTAAAAACTAAAGTTGAAACAATTTAAAGTTTAAAAGCATTCAGATTGGATGAAATTCCAACTTGGAAGCTATTATAATATATTAAATGCGTTAGGTTCCTAAATTCGTGATTTAAAATTTCCTGGCGAAAAAATATGATTTTCAAGACTATGATTAATTTATCAATTTTTTTAGATGCAGACGAGCGAATTGACTCTCCCTACAATCATATTTATGGTCGACTACCCATCCCAACACGTGGTGTGATACCTCCGACTCCTCGCGCTATGTACATCGGAGAATGGGACTAAATTTAAGTTAATATCTGCGTATTTGTACCTAAAGCCTGTATATTGTTAATATACCACATAAATACTCATATTTTTATGCCAGCACCAGAGTCGTTCTCATTTTTTTTTAAATAAATAAAAGAATTCATTTAACGTTCAATAATCAGATGTAAGTATGTATGTATAGGTAACGTCGAATATAATAATACAACTAGAGAATTTAAGTATAAACGAATGTTTCTAACAATCGGTCCTGTACTTTAAGAACTTTCATTTCTAGAATACGTCGATACTTAGTACCATCGAAAACACTGTAAACAGTAACACGTTTCTATATTTTGAGATTAAAGGATGTAAAAATTGAAGGCTAGTGCTACGTTGGCGAAAAATTCTATGAGATTTCACCGAATTGTGTATCGTCAAAGGATCAGAAGAGAAACAGTAGAAACGGTTACATTTTGTAAAAGGACATTTTTTATGTAAACGCGTAATGAATCGATTTAAAAAGTGTACATACTACATAAAAAAGTAGATTATTATTCAATTCCCATCCTTTCGTTTTATTTATTGGTTGTTTACATCAGTCGATGGAATATCTCTCCTTTTCATTGATTGGTAAGAAAAAATTTAATTTCCAGGACGTATTTTACTCGCATTCTAATAAACATTCGTGGTTTCAGTCATTCAGGGAAAATAGAAGATTCATTACTTTCTATTTTTAAAAAACAATGTATACTTATAATCTGTCAATCATCTCATCACATTGCCTTGCACGAATTATGAACGCGCACTAAAATGCTGTGGATGCTGATCTTAGAATCAGAATATATTATTCAAAAGTAAAATAAAAATAAAGGTGTAAAAAATTCACTGAGAATTAGCACTGATCAGGTTTTAAGCGAAACGTATTCGCAAAATTTTCATGTAATTGTGTCCATCACTTTTCTTTGTGCGTCTAAAACTGATTCAAGCTTGATTTTCCTGCACTTCGATTTTTTAAAGACGGCAAAATACTGATGGAAGCGAAATTAGTAGGCAAACTCACTTCAAATGCCTCGGTTCTTCAGATCTTTCACTTTGTAGATACGAACTAGCCAATGTTCAGTCGTGTATGCTTCCTCCAGTGTTTCTAATTCGAAGTCTTTGTTTCCAATTTCCATGTTTCTGACTCTGTCGTATCCAGACGGTTTGCCTAAAAATAAATTTAAAAAATATTAATGATTATTAAAACTTACGAAATTACAGAAAATTTAATAAAATAAAACAATGAAATAACCTCCTTCTGTGTAGACTTGACCGAATCGGTAGTAGCACATTTTGTACATAAGACTGTTAAGCAAAGTGGGCGTTCCTTCTTTATCAACTCTGAACTCTCCAGCGGGATTGTAATAATCCCACTCACTTATGGACTTTCCTCTTTCGGTACTACCAGCGATTCGCACCATCCACAGGAACTTGTTTAGATCTGAAATAAAAATATTTTATGTTAGGATTCAGCATTCAACAAAAAGGACTTCATGTACTCACCATCTGAAGAATATCCTGTTAACCCTCCGAAGATAACTAGCACATAATTCACATCCAACTCTCTCATAATTTCATAAGCTTTTTCTTCTGAACTCGCCATCGCTTGTCCAACCCTTGATATGTGGGTGTTATTCCAAGTATTGTTATCCACTAAAATTGTCCGATTTGCCATTGCTGTTATCTGATATCCATAATCCCACCACGACATGACTTTTGCATCCTAAAATAAATTTAAATAGGGATTTAATTTTATAATTTGATGCCGATTATTCCCTCTGTTGATTTTTATATTTGAAAAAATATTTTGGCTTCTCTGAAGTGAAAATTACCTCTGGTGTGTTCATGCGAAGCCAGTAGTAAGCTTCTCTGAAATCGTCAAAGATCATTCTACCGCCATCTGGAGATCGAGCAGACAAAACTATACTTGGGGAACTGTAAGCTTCAACCGTGACCCATGTGCAGTGGAGAGTGTAAGAAAAGAATAGGACGCTCATCACTATTACAAAGAATGTGGCAATCTGGAATACAGATTAGATAGGTGATTGTAGGCCTTTTCAGGATAAAATGAGTTTTAACATAAAATTTAAAATAGTTATAGTAAAATAGTAATAGTTCCTCTTACTTCACTTCTCAGAACATAATTGCTCTCGAATTTCTTAGACTTCTTATCAGTGACTTTTCCACATTCTATTTGTTTCATGTATGTAAGAAGCAGCGCGGAAGCACCAATTCCTCCAAGAATGCACATCACTGGTGCCAGCACCAACATCAAACGTACCATGACTCCCTGTAAATCAATTTGTGGATCAATAACAAAAAATAGTCAATAAATTAAACAATTATATTTAAAAATCAAAGATTATCAATAACTCACCGCAAAATAGAGACTAGTTGCGCCATAGAGAATGAGAAAAATGTTTGAGTCCGTCAGTTTAGAGAAGCAGAAGTATAAGCCTGCTGGAAATAGGAAGACCAGAATTTGAAGGTCAAAGTAGAAAGAACTCCAGGAAGTTGGCTGATGTTCAGAAACAGAAGCGATGATTGGAATGTGGTTCTTCGCGTAGGAAGGATCCAGAAGGGAATAGAATCTTCCGGTCCAGGGCGATATTTTACCTATTAAAGATAAGTAATATCATGAAAACATAAGTCACTTCAAGAATAAAATACTCTTTTGATAAAATAAACTACTCTCACCAGTAAATGTCAAAACAGCACCAAGTACAAGAGAAACAGATACTGTAGAGACAATAAGTCCACGGAAAAGTATTTCAAAGTCAGTTTCAGTGAGTTTACTCCGTAAGTAATCGACCAACGCATGTATTTGGCACAAACCAAAAACTCCAATCGCCTGTAAAGTAAATGTTAGCGAACATCACTAATTAAAAAAATTATTATTCATGAATAAAATAAGTTATTCTTCTTCAAATTACCAGCATATGTTCTGAACTTTGAACAGGTTGGAAACCAACGAACGGAATTTGCATCGACAGAATTGTTCCCAGGCAGTATAAAACACTGTATGCTACATAAATTCTGTGCGTAAATCTGCCAGTTACCATCAAAGTCAATACGTGGAGGGGTATAAGATTAATCAAAAAGACGTATCCTCCCCAAGAGGAAACCATATAAAAGTATGCAAGAGCCGCACATGTGGACCAAAATATAGCTCCCGTTTTCACAGCTTTAATCCACATGTAGTAAGTAAAAAGCATACAGAATATCGCAATGCCCTCATTATCATAGGAACCCGCGACAGAACGGGATATATATCCAGGAACAATAGCGATCATCGATGCGGCTAATAAACCTGAGGCAGAATCCTGAAAAAAATTTATATTTATTAAAACAAAATCAAAAATTAAGATTTGTAACATATTAAGAATGATTCATACTCGCAATTCCTTTGTTAGTAAGTATGTAACAATCGTGGTCAAACTTGAAAATAGAGGAGCGAGGAAGACGCAGACATTTCTTATGTCTATAGTTATATTCAGCAACCACGCTACATGATATAAGGCTGCTGACGTCACCATCAATCCAGGATATATGGTTCCTAAAAATATATTATAGCGATTTAGAATTATAAAATCTCAGAATAGAAAATAGGAAGTTATTTTTAAATCAAATTATATTTTGAAGTAGATTACCGCCAATAATTCGGCCAAGTGGATACCAAACACCATCATCGAACCAGTTATAAAAACTATAAAAGCCTTCTTCGACTAAGAATTTGGTTGTTCTATAGTTGAAGTATGGATCAAATTCATGGATGACGCTCTCGAATCTCAATACGGAGAATAAACGTGTGGCAAATGCTAAAAATTAAGTCACAGTATGAAATAGGTTCATTGAAATGTTGAATAAAATGTCTAGCTTGATAGAAAATATAAAAAGTATAATTACACAAAACTGCAGCGAGAGAAAGGATTGTTAACTTCAAAAGTGTTTCCTGTTTTTGGGCGGACATGCGAAGCCCTTTCACTTTCAAAAGACCGCCCATAATGGTTCAAAAATCTGAAAGAAATTTGTTTTAATTAATTTATTGAAAAAACATATAAAATAGCGTTCGGAGCAACGATAATTTGTATTAAAAATCTTGGACTCCAAAAACTGTCTTCTTCCAAATTTATTGTCTTAACTATTTGTTATTCCTTCAATAATTTTATGTTAAACATTTACTATTGTGTGCAAAATTGGCTTGATTTGTAAAGTATATATAGGTGTAGACACAACAATATTATCAATATTATTATATAGATTACATTGAGAGGTTAGAAAACTTAAACAATCAATAAATGCGAAACGCGAACACTTTGGGTAATAAGTTAAACAAAAAATAACACTCCGAAAATTGTTTAAATATTATCAATATCACTAAACTTTGCTGCACTATAAGAAAATGTAATAAAATTGAAGTTTATTACAATTTCCTGACCACGTACACAAAACAACCGGCCGGTAATATATAAGTTTTTCTATCAAATTATAGTAAATTTCATCTTCGGAACACCAGATTAATTGCAGAAGATATCAAAAGTTGCTTCGTACTTACGAGTTCCTGAAAGTTTATTTAAATAATCCAAATCATTTACGAATCTTGAGGGGTATCGGGTTTAAAATCCAAAAAATAGTTTCTTGCTTCAACCACGCAAGCAACCAGGGGTGAAACTTCCGCTCACTTCCGCTGACATTTAAAATAGATAATTAAGTAAACTACTTTATCGACTTATTGCGCCAATTTCAAAATATATAATCCAATTTTTTACATTTAAAAACCTTTTTAATATAATTATAAATTGTTTACAGACGTTTTAATCAATTTTTTTAGTCGACCAGGTAAAGATTTAAATTAAAAAATCGGGGAGTAAATTTAAAAAATGCTTTATTTGATAATATGTAATTACAAACCTGTGAAACATATTCTTTGTCATATCCAGAGATAATAATAAAGGAGTCATCAATACCTCATAAAAGACTCGATATAAATACCTTAACACCGTATATTACTAACGGATGAACTAAAAATAATAAGAATACAATTATAAACGATGCTATTACAAATTGAACTCATTAACATATTCAATTTTAAAGGGTAAGAGCATCGAATAAAATAAATTTAATTTTTTTTTGAAAGCAGAAATTTGCATTTTACTACAATGCGGCACTGGAAAGTAAGATGTGTACATAATTATATTCATACAATTTAACAGAGGACAACCCCAAGTAAACATCAATTTTAAGAGTGTATTTCCGATTTTTTTATAAATAAGAACTCCTACAATAATATCTTGCCAAAATCGACTAGCGTCATTTTAATTTCTTACAAGAAACCTTTTTAAATTTTTACTTTTTCTAAAATTCTCCGCTAAACTCTCATTTTAATCAATTCTCTCCAACATTGTTGGTATATTTATGCAGATAAATTAAACATCTATATAATAACCGATACTCATTCATGAGAGCAGAAAAGTGATTGTTTCATAATTCGAAAAAATTAATTCACTAAGCGCTTTAACAAGTACTCAAGCACTCAACAAAAACTTTTCTTTGTACCTTTTGACTGTGCCAGTAACCGTATTGTAATGAAAGAGAAAATATTTGACAATTCAGCAAAGAAACTTTACATTATATTAGTCCTCCAACATTTTATTACTTGTTTCTAATCTAACGAAGAATATGCATTGACATTCCTGTCGTGTGAAACAGTAATAACTACATTTCTTGTCATAAAAAAACTACTTTTTAACTTCGAACCAGTCCGACTCTAAAAATAAAACGAAGTAAACTAGGAAATACATTTTTTCGTGTAATTTCGCTAGTGTCGTGCGCCTTGTAAATAAACTTAATGGAATATAAAAACGTTTTCTGCCTTTGATTAATTGCGATCTATTCAAGATATGTAGGCAATATTTAAATGGATAGAAAAGGATTTTCTTAATTAATGCGACTGTTTCGAAGTTTCACTTGATCATACAGAAAAAGGGTAATATGATAATATTTCAGTTACGCGAAGATTATGCATGTAGATATCTTTCATCGTTAAAAGCTAACGATAAATTGGCGGATAAGTAAAAATAAAAAGCGAATTTCAATTGTCCTTCAGAGCACAATATTATGTTCGCTTCTCAGTAACATCAGTAATTTGCCCTAACCCTTTATTCCCTCTGCGGTTTTTTAATCACATCTTCTCTTTCTCTCCCTTCATTTCCTCTCAATTCACTTACTTCCTCTGTATGCAGTAAGTTAGAGATAAATACTATCCAAGCTATTCTAACGATTATCGCAGATAGAAACGCATTATTAGAAATTGTATAAAATGGACAAGTTCTCGTTATCAAATACAATCTACGTAGATCCACTTTTTTTTTCCTTTTTTTTTCATTTTCTTAGAGACTGTCTTCCTTCTTAATTATTAGTTATGTGCGTTCTTTTTGAAAACGTGCTCACTATTTTCAGAAGTACATTGACTGCAAAGTAGGAGGTAAGAAAAGTTATCGAATAATGAGAATTGTGTGCTTTTTAGCCTTCCAATGTCAGTCTTTCTTGCGTCCCTTAGCCAGCTTTTTGCGATCAATTTTTTTCGCTATGATCACAATTCGTATTGCATTTATTCGATAGAAGTTCAGTCAATTGTTACGCGAGCCATCAAAAGTCCTCGCCTAGTCAGCCAAACTCTGTAAGCAAAATAATTTTTGTTTAAGAACTGCACGGATAATAAAATTTAAAACTTTCTACCAAATAAACGTAAGTGATATTTTCAAAATAAAAAAAAAACACTTGAAAAATATACCCAAGTCCAGTTCCAATAAGCAGAGACAAGAAGTTCGTCAAAAAAACTGTATACAAAACTTCTTTTGAAAAGAGTCCTTGTTTTCCAACTTTTGCTGTTCTAATGCTGTACATTTTCCTTTTTGTGATGCTCAGGGGATGTTTGAATTTCCAGTCTCTGTAAAAGGTCAAGAAAAAAATCAACAGTGAAATCAATTTATCAACGTCTTACATATTCTTATCATTGTGCGTGAGTTTATTGATAACCCGTTAGATTGTAAGCCCTACGAACTTACAATGTCACATTAGAGATATTAAGTCATTTTATTTATTCTCTATTCTTTCTTTACAAAAAAATTTGTTCTTAAAATATTTAATTATAATATACATATAGCCTAAATTATAATCAAATGTTGCTTACTTTGGTGGCATTTGATCTGGCCTGGAACTCCATTCGTAAATCCACTCATTATTTTTCTCCAACAATTCGCCATCCTATAACCAAATAAAATACAACCATAAGTGGACAATATGCTAGGTCATAGGAAACTACTATTTAATTATTTCATTTAAAAGGAAACAATTTATCCGGCAAGTTTCCTTTTGGAAAGCCAAGAGTTTTGTAATGATATGACGTTTATTACACAACCTGACACAACGTGATAAAAATCTAGTAAGAATAGATATTTTATCAATGTAAATTCCTATTTTTAAGACGTAATTTTTATTTTATACAGCTCCTACTTTTATCTAGCAAATCAAGATCTGATTGTAAACTTAAAGAGGCCAGTTTAAGTTTTTAACCGATAAGAATTCCTAACGAGAGTGGAAAATTGTTGAGTCTCGTTTCACTTTTAATAACAATCTATAATTATTTGATTTTGATTAAAATCATTTCCCAACCAATAATTCAGTGGAAAAAAGTTGTTTGAATCTCGTAAATATTTTCTTATAAAAAAAAATTAGAAATGTATCAGAAGCAAGACAACTGATATTCTTATCATCATTTTGCAATAATTGTAGAATATTTCGGTATTATTATGCGCAGATCTTTCTCGTCACTTTTCTCGTCTTGCATTAAAGAATGATCATTATAGGCATTTGAGTAACTAAATAATTAAGATATCTAAATTTTTATGAATATGCTGAGTTCTCGCGTTTGATTTACAAAATCGAAGGACGATATACTCCCCCTCGGATAAGAGACTTGCATCTACAACAAAGAAGTCTCTTTTCAATAATCATTGACACATTCCAATCGATAGAAAAAAAGAACCAATCTTCTTTAATCCTCTATTTATCCAAGTCAAGTTAATTCAATCAAGTAGTTTGTGAATGTACCTAATATTCAATATTTTTACATTCTCATCAGAGAAGGTATTATTTAGATAAATATTACTCGGTAATTCCTTTTATCAGGATGATTACTCATTAATAATTAATCATGCAAATGACTACAAACGTAATATCAAATTGGCAATGTTTTTCTCGAAGGTTAAGCTATTTTATTCATAATTTATTCTTTATAAAATATTGTTTAAGGGTGTTGAATCCAAGTTCTGACCTAAAAAATTCGATTTCTTTAGTTTACTTAATAAAAATTTTATCACTAGAAGCTATTTTTTTCACTTTGTAAAAAAAAACGTCTATAAAGCGAAAGTTAACAACAATATAATCAGAAAATGATAAAATTAAAATTAGACTTTCTTTTCCAATTGCTCGTACAATTTACAACAACAAACGCTTGAAACGGTAAACAAAGAACGTCGAGGTTCTTATCATGCGTGACTAAGAATAAGAAAAACATTATCAAGGTGATCCTGTAATAAAGAGGGGAATGTCAATCGTATCAAGAGTATTTGTAAATTAAAAATTCTGGTCAACAGATACTTTTGAAAATATTCTTTTCAGAATTACAAATGGAATATATGAATAAACTATTTAAAATGTTTTAAAATTCTAGGTGACGAGTTTAAAAATTAAAGTTACTGCAACTTTAATATTTTCTACTCATTATTACGTTTTCTTATCATAATTAGAAGTTTCAACAAGTATAGATTTTCTTATTGGTAAAAAAACTTGTGTCAATAGACTTGTTGTCACTGAGTTTTAATTATTATTCTCAATGAGAACCTTGTGTAGTTCGATACACGTAAACAGTTAAGCACTGACGTAATTTTTTATTTACATTCATCTGAAGTTTATTTATTGAAAAATTCTATCTTTCATGAATAATTTTTCATAAAAGTTTTTCTAATCCTAGATCTCAAGCCTTTTTCACTTCAACATAAGGATTTACTTAAGGTAGAAATTAAAACGAATTATTTTATCGGCTATATTAATTTTGTTTCTTTTTTTAGCGAGTTTGAACCCTTTTTCTATCTTCTAATTGAAATTCGCGAGCATTCGCTCATGTTAATGTCACGTAAATTCATTGACCGACGATATACGTACATATATGTCTCGACTATTTTTGCATCAATAGCGACGCACATTTCAAATGAAGAATATAAACTTGAACCAATATAGTCATAAAAACAACATTCGCGACTTTTGGCACGCCAGCTTTGGCATCTGTAAGTAATCGCACTTTCGCGTGCTTCTTTTAAAAGAACTCTATCGCAAAGACTATTGAACTCTACTTTGATAATATTGCTAAAGATATCGAATTGAAGATATGGAAATTTAAAGATATGGAAATCGGTGACTTTAAGATCATTCTTATCTTCTCAAACAAGTTTTTTCGACAGTATCTAATTGATTTGATTTGTTAAAAAGAGAGAAAATACGAATAATTCTAAAATTGCAGAAATAACAACGCAATGGTGAAAAAATTGCAATTTAGAAAGCAAAAATTCATATTAAAAAGTGTCAACAAGTTTTGGACATCTAAAAATATATGACATTTCATTTTGAAGTGCATAAAATTGCTACTTAGTTTTTGCAACTATTCCAACTAAGAGATGAGACTCTATCTAAATTGAGAATGGATGATCGACCAGCACATGGCGTGACCCTCAACGAGCCTCTGATTGGTCAGACAATACTACGCGTTCTCTAAACGTCACATTCGCTACGTAGTTGTAAATTATCCATCGTATTCCTTAATGAGTAAATAAAACTCTTAAACTTCTCTAAAAAGTATGAAAAAAGTTGTCCTATTTTTTTTAAAGTTCTATTTGAAATAACGTTTCAAGATGAGTAAAAGTATCCTATAACTTATCAAATGTCAATTATAAATTACACCTCCACGTGCAGAGCTCCACGTGCGCTTAGTCTATCAACATTTACGTTTAGTTAACGATAAAGTTGATGCTCGACTTTCCAAGTGACACTGAGATATAATATAACACCGATTAGTGAACTAAAAACGATGACTCGATCTTATTTTTTTACAACTAGTCAATTAACGTAGCAGTGATTCTAATAATAAAGGCCTTTACTTATCAACGTTATTTTACTCGTGGAGAAAAGGAGAAATCCGGAAAAAGTTTTTGCCGAGTTGGCATTATTACTCATCCGCATATTTTATGCTAAGATTCCGCATTCTTTCTGTGAAGCTCGCAAAAACCATTCTGTCAATTTCTAGTATCGTTCCATATATTATTTCTAAGAAAACTTGTAACCAGACTTCTTTCTCTTAACTAGATGAACTCTTCTTAGTTCAATAATTCTAGTTTCTTTTACATTTACAATATTATTTCTCTTGCGTAACATGCGTTCAATGACAGTTATAAAAACCGATCGACTTCCAACTAAACATTTAATGTATCAATTTCCTTACAATTTTGATTTAGTTCGCATTTTTTATTTTAGTTCACATTTCTGATTTTTGAGCCCACACTTGTCCTACATAAGACAACCGAGCCCATGTTAATATTTGCAGAAAAAAAAACAGTGAAGGCGTCATAGGTAATCGTCAAGGACTTCCATTATCATTTAGCATAATCCTACGAAAGTTAAAACCAGACATTTTTCTCTAACATGAATAATACATTACTTAATACATTTATCGTTATACTTTTAAAGATTTTTACTAAGTTTCTTACGCGACTTGTATCTTGATGCTGAGAAGAGCTCCTGGATACGCTTACTCCTTTCTGTTACCGAAAACCGGTTTTCCTATGCCAAACAAAACTTATAGAAGAAGCAACAAGATCGAGACATAATCCTGATCGTTAAGAGGAGCCGGTTGTGTAACCGCAGTCTACCTGGGAAAGTTTAAGACGATACAAATATTTTTGCAAAAAAGTTTAGCAATATATCTCCTGCAAAAATCTACAAGTACTTTACTCAGATACTTTTTAACAAAAGAAACAGAAAGATAGAAGAAACAGAAACATGGAAGACTATCGGAACTTGAAGATATGCAACATCTGTTATATGTATCGAGGTTGGGCTTATGGAAGAAGAACAAAGCAAAGCTTATGCTATATGAAGTGATATTAACTACGCCTTACGGCAAAGTTGCAATCCTGATAATGCAGACACACATATACATATGATCAGATACGTCATATGAGTTTCGATACACAAAGATATGTTGTCACTTCTGCGTCATTAGTTTTTCATTTGAAAGGAAGCATCGAATCTTGCCAAGTGCGATGCCACTAATCCATATTGTCCAGGCCTAAGAATTTTGCATCTAGCTGTCCTTGGCAACTTTATACGCAAACATCCTATCTATTCGGACTTCTAACAACTCTTTAGCGTCATCTAACAGTTTCCTAATGCTAGAAATGTGATATTTTTCATAGAGTATTAAGTTTAACGTCCTGAATCTATTCAGCACTCTTCTTTTAATGAGCGAGTTTCAATTTAAAAATGGTCGGCTTTTAGTATTCGTAAAAAATGCGAACGTGTGAAATTCTAAGGTTATTGAATTAGAAAGTAAGTTCATGTTGAACAAAGTCTGAACTAGTTTATAATAACTTCTTTTTAGAGCACAGTAAACTTTATATCACATGATCCACAATAAATTGTATTAAAAATCAGATTTAAAAGCAAAAAAAAATTTTAAGGAAGCAGAATCTAACAATCTTTTGGTTATTGATTACGAAACTATATTGAAAGTATATATTCGATAAAAATAGCTCTCGAGAAAGAAGTCCGAAAATGTGCATCAAATAAATTCAATAGACCGGTTGAATTAAATCTGCACTGCAACAACTGCTTCTCGGAAAGCAAAAGTGAAGAATTTAGGTGAACTTTCTGTTTTCGTCATTCTTCTTCTCCAAAAAGAATATATCATTTTGCCTGAAATAATTCATGAAACTGCAAAAAAAAAATTATTTATGAAGTTAATGAAGGTAATCGATTAAATTGATCATGAAACTCACCTTATTACAATTGTAATTAATATAAACTCCCCGCAGGTCGTCTTCTGTCGATAATTCTGTATTTGGACTGTTTGGTGGACTCTTGGGACTATAAGAAAAAGAAGATCAAATTAGAATATTGAAACAATCATTTACTGCAGATAAAATTGGAATCTTATTAGTTTTTAATACAATTTAGCCCTAAAATCAGAAATATAAATTAACAGTTTACCAATAAATTCTCTACTTGTTCGCTCAGCACAGAAGCAGACGCATAAATTCTCTCTTGTCTCTTAATTTATTTTGACATATTCAGTACATCTAAAACTAGATAATGCAATGCTAAAGCAATTATTTTAAGCTAGTTTCCAAATGTTAATGCTTCCCAGTTTGAATATTAAAGTTCTTAAGGTTTTTTTCAATTTGGATAGACCCCAAGTAAAATATTTTCTTTAAAATTTTCTTTCTAATTTTCATCCAAATTGCTTTTAAATTGAGTTTTTAAACTTGGATTACTACCAACTCTAAATAAGAACAAACATTGGATTCTTTCCAATCTGGAAGATGACTTTTAATTCTGTCAATCTAGATTTTTCCAGAATGGAACTTCTTGCATAGATTGCTTTAAAATTTCCACGCTTTTTTTTATGTTTGATCTGAGTTTGAGGAATAAAACTGACTTTATTTAGAAAGACATTCACTGATTTCTTCATTATTGAAATTATCATCGATTAGCAGTTACTCGAGCGTGAAAAGTGCAGTGCTAACAACCGGCCTTCGCAAAAAGTATAAATATAAATAGCAACAACAGATCGTCAGTTTTGTCCTCTGTTTCTTGTAAAAGAACTAACAATGCAGTTACATTTTACAATTCTTGGGAGCTTCTATATACACTTGATGTACAAAGAAGCTCTCAAGAAAGGCTAACAAAGATGAGTCAAGCTTCTGTTCTCTTTTTTTATATTTTCTTTTTTTTTAAAATCCACCTTGACAGAAAGGATATAAGAAAAAGATTTCTATAGAGTTATCCTAAAATTTTATTTTAAGAAACTCGTTCATTAGAAAAGTATTATATTTAGTATGATTAAAGTTTTATTGAAATTTCGAGTAGTTTCATATTTTAAATAAGATTTTCTACAGAGAATTAACACTTTAGATTGTATAGTAAATAAAGTGAATGTCAAAGTCTGATTTTCTATGCTTGGCTGGAAATTTACCGGAAATTTCGTGCAGATATGCTTGAAAAAAGTCAGATATCAAGATTTAAGGACGGAGTTTTATTTTGGAAGAAATAAGAGATTGTAATGAAAAAAAATGATTACTTTCAATGCTTCAGGTACATATTACGAAAAATCACTTAACATTTAAAAATCTTTTGAAGTAAGTATCTTTAGCTCTTCAATAACTTTTGGTATAGAAGTAGAATAAAAAAAATTTTTAATCTGAAGACCGAAGCCTTCTAGTCTAGATTGAAGGATAAAATCCCTCGTGGAATTTTCAAGGACACAAAGCTATTTTCTTTTACTTTCTAGATATATAACTGACACTTTGACAAATGTCCATTAACTATTTACCTGTCTCGAGGGGTATCTCGTCGAGAAGATGCCAGGGAATGTCTTGCTGAAGATTGCGTAGAGTCACGTTGAGCCTCCCTCAGGAGACGCAAGTATTCTTCACCGCCACTACTGAAAGGCAAGGGCGTTATTCTGTCGGTAGGTATTGGATTCAACTCTACCCAGGATTCTGTGAAAACATAAGATCTTGCGACGTTAAATCAAGCCTGGAAACTAAAAAGAAAAACCATTTTTATCTGGCTTTTCAAGGATTTTACGATAATTTAAGCTCGAAGAAAAGATGTTTACTTCACTTCTACGTCTAAAACAAATTACCAGGGCTCGAAAGGGCACATTGACAATTGTTTGCATCTTATTATACTTTGTAATTAGAAAAGAGCTTAGAATCTCAGAGTAGAGATTCGTCACTCTAGAACTTAGCAAACGATCAGGGAGTAACGAAACGCTCAGCCAAGCACGAAATTGATGTAACCAAGTCTTCTCAAGACAAATTACATGTAACTAAGCATGCAGAACAAATTACTCAAGATTATTCAATCAAATATTTGATTCAGGGTAGTGAAAAATATTTTTTTTTACCTAAATAAGTAGCATAAAGTCGCAAAATTGAAGGTCAACAATTTGCAGATAACAGCTAATTATTTGAGAAAAAAATTCATCCTTTGAATCATACTTTGAATCATCAAAAGATGATTTAAAGAGTTTATTTCATTGTTTTCATATCTATAGTATCTAGTTAATAAAGCATCTTTTCTTCGAAGCTCTCTTAGCTTAAATTTAGCAAATATACAGAAAAAAATCATCATAATATATAAAAAGAAATATATAGATATAAATTTCACCTCAGAAAGTTAAAACGAGAATCGATAGCAGGTTAACAACCGAGTATTCCGAGTACAGTAAACTTCCATATCACCGGGGTAATTTCTTACGAGTTCGCGTTTTTACAGATCAACTGTGTGTATTTTTATAATAAGGAATGCAATTTTTCCATTACGCAATTAATTGACTCAGAGTCAAGAGACCTCATGGTTTTCAAGCTACAATTAACTGTTTTTGCTTAATTTTTTCTATAAATTGTCACTTGCAGAATTTATCAAATATTTTAATACGTAAATGCATAATAATATGCTATAAACAAACATGATTCTTGTGTTATTTTCAATTTAAAATCGTAAGGCATGTTATTAAATTTATATAAATTTCAAATTCAATGTATAAGTGATTCAAGGTTGTCAGTATAAGAGTCTTAAAGCATAAAAAATTACAAGAGACTAAAAACAGGATAATGAAAGAGGTCTACGTGACTTTTCACACGCAAGTTCACTTTCCCTTCAATGCGTACCCTTCTACATGTTAGTCTTTTATTCTTTTTAATGTGTGTGTTTTTAGTCGGTGAGAACTATGAGTCAGATGGATCAAACCACCTCCTTTAATGTGCAGATCGTGCAGATGCTCGATACGAGAATGGTCTAAGAATGCAGGATTGAAAGTTCGTCTGAGGTCAATCAACTAATGTAAAAAAAAGGAACAAATTCAGCAGCTCACGCATGTGAATAGAGTTTCGAACGTTCAAATGAATGAAATATTTTTTTCAAATTATATTTTATCCAGAAATACTGTGCCAACTAAAAATAACAATCAGGATTACAAGTTTATTTAATTTTTTATTATTTTCAATGTAAATAAATCAATATTTTAAAACTTTTTATAGTTACAAATACAATCAATACGAAAATTCGTTCATTTGAACATTCAGAACTTTTCAATCATGCTCACGCAGCGAGCAGTGGAAAAGTTAGAATGAAAATAAACTCCTGCAGGATAGTTATCAGTTTAGTTATCATATATCTTCACATATATGCTTTTCCAGTTTTGTATTTCCATATGGAAGACGAAATTAATTGATATTGAAATAACCAATAAAGTTTATTTTTAAAGCTTGAACCATATTTCGATATTGTCTTTCTTTGGAAGAAATAAACAAAAAATCTATATTACTGTTTAGGCAGCTATACCATATTTTTCTAAATTATTAAATCAGCAGTCTTTTCAAACTTGTGTAATAATAAATTGTATAATATCAAATTGTACGATATTCAATTGTACAATATAAAATTGTATGATATCAAATTGTACGATATCAAATTTTACGATATCAAATTGTATAATATCCATTTCTTTCCTTTTGATTCCTTTTCTTATTGACATAAGACTGATACTCTTTTCCTTCTATGTAAAGTATAGAGGTGATTTTTCCCTTTCCCAACAACTCAGTTTCTTATTTTTATATTCACCTTTGTTTCTGACAGCTGTAAGTGTCACACAATTAACTGCATGCATCTTGTGCACAGTTTATCACTCTTCCGAGGAATATCTCGGAAAAGACTCATGCGACAGCTATTATCAGTTGAATTAATTACGAGTATCACAGGTATACTTTTAATTGCTCCCAGGTAAAATTTCTAATATCGTCGTCCTCAACAGTGCCGTCCGAACCACCAGACAATGCACACTGAGTACTATAAATCAGATCGAAGAATTTTATCTGCTATGGGACAATGGCCATATCAAAATAAACTGGTGCAAGGAATGCTAAGGAGTTTTATCATATTTGGTGGTCTAAGCATGCTATTTCCAATGGTGATTATTATATTGCCATAATAAACTTCTTTTTTTTTAATACTTGCACTCTAGTTTACCTCCACTTTACAGCTAATAGGAATCCAACAATCATGGGGCGACTTAGAAACAACAATAGAGTGCATCCCACCTATACTTGTATCTATCGTGGGCTTCATCATGTATATAAATGGTATTATTAACAATGACAAGGTAAAACTAATGTTTTGAATTTTGATCCTATGTGTTCTAAAATCACCAACGGTACAATTTTTAATATGTTTTAGTTCAAAGTTCTGCTGGACGCAATCGAAAGAGACTGGAAGACTTGGTCATCAAAACCAGAAATTGAGATTATAAGGAAATTCGCCATAGATGGAAATAAACTACGGAGAACATTCGGAAGTGAATATTGTATAGATTTGACAAATTGATGACACTTTTTTTGATCTGCTTTTTAGTCCAAAAAAAGATTAACTCTAGAAGTCTAAAATGTTTACATAAGTCATTAAGTAAACATAGAAAAACATTTTATCCAATTTTTTCAGCGTTTTTATGCGGAGCTTTGGCTGTTTTTCTGGTCATGCCACTTGTACCGCAACTGCTAAATGTGATAGCACCGCTGAATGAAACAAGGCCTAAAATTCCGCTTTTCGTTGCTGAATTTTATATCGACAAAAATAAATACTATTACTGGATTTTCGTTCATAATTATTGCACTACTTTCTTCTTTATCTTATTTATATTGATTGGAGATTTAATTCTTATGACGAGTGTGCAACATGCTTCTGGAGTACTCGCTGCCATTGGGTACGAGAAAAGTATTAAATTAATTTGAATAATTTTTTATTAATAAAGTGAGTCATAGATATTTTAAAAGGGACAAATAATACGTTTCTGCTTACAGAGCTAGACTCAACAACATCATGAAAAATCAAAATTATGGTTCAGACAGTAAAATTACACTTAAGCAGCAAATTTTTGAGGACATCAGCTTCTGCGCGAATGAACATATGAAAATAATAGTGTTAGTACATACAACATGTGAAGAACAATACGTTTTCTTAAATCTTTATTTTGAATCTTTATTATTAATTAATTTTAATTCTGGTTAATATTATTGCAAAGACTGCGTAATATTTGATCTTTTTTTATTAGCTTCATCAAAGATATCCACGAATGTTGTTCAACGGCATTTTTTGTAACAATTGCCATTAATATGTTAAGTATAAGTGTGGTAGGAGTTCAGGTAAGTGCGAAATTTAAAATTTAATTTCTTGCTAAATAAACAAAAAATAAAATATGTTATATATATTCAGGCAGTTACCCACTTAGATGATCCGGATCAAGCAGTAAGATATAGTACTTCTGCAGTGAATCAAATAGTTCATCTTTTTTGTTTATCCGTTCCCTGTCAGGAATTGATAAATCAGGGGTATAATATTTCCGACTGTATGTAAGTAATAATTTATATAATTTCATTTTGAAAGTACATATTATGCATTTAAAACGTAGGGTGAAGAAATGAAAAAAATTTCAGATACAACGGAAATTGGTATGAGTTTCCGATAAGATCAAGAAAGCTTTTGCTGATGATAATGAAGAAAAGCTGTGAACCATGTCAATTTACTGCTGGAAAAATTTACACATATTCAATGCAAAGTTTCGCTGCGGTAACATTTTTATCAAAACGATATATTAATTCGCTAAAATATCAGTTTCCTATGCTGTATCCAATTTTTTTATATTTTTAAGGTCCTCCGAACATCAATGTCTTACTTCACTGTACTGTCTTCACTGCAATAACTACTTCAATTTAATTCAACTTAAATGACCTCAATAATAAATTATATTTTTAAAAGTTCTAGATAATACGTGAGAATTATATTTTATAGATGTATGAACGAGTTCTGTAAGTAGAAAATTATATTTTATAGGATAATATATTAATCAATCATCAATATCTCAAAGGGAGAACTATGTATTCCAAAAATTGATTGGTAACAAAACTTGAAACATTTGACTTTCAAGTTTCATTAAGTTCATTTATTTTTGTTTTGACTTTTCATAGAAATGGGGTTAATAATCTCTATTTCTTACTGTAAATAATTCATCTATTATCCACAAAATTTATGTTTTTCTTCTTCAAGTAACTATTAATAGAATGTCCATGGATGCAACACACATTGAAATTAAAAACGTTATTGTCGAAATTCAGGATTGTGATTATCTCATATCAAAGGATGGCGTAAAAATTAATATTCGTGAATTACGTCGTCTTATCCGAGAAGAAGCAATCCAGCGAAAACTCAGAATGATAAAAAATCAAGGCCTCTTACTTTTCAAGGTATATATTACATTATTCAATGGCAATAAAGCTGCCTACTAATATATAGGCAATTCATCTTTTGCTAATAAAATTAATTATACGTCCTTTGATAAAAAAAAAACTACTTGTCTAAAGAACAAATATCTTTCCTTCAGTTATTTTTCCTCTAATATTTAAGATCATGCTTTTCCTGCACTTGCCAACTGGAGCAAGAAAAATTGTTAAAGGGAACTACATTTTAACTAAAAATTATAGATCCAATTTACATCAATTTCAACTATTTCCGTGAAATATAAATTCGAGTCAAAGCCTCTTCCTTGAGAGTGAATTTAAATATTTGCACGTGCGATTCAAGGCCACACGTGTGATGCACATTCAAAATATGAGTAAAAATACACTTGGGAGATAATTTTTGATGAGAACTAAATATAAACTTATAGACTCTTAATAGGCAAAAATTCGTGATTCGATTGATATTCATGAGTAAATAAATCCTGAATGTTGTTTTTAAAAACTTGTCAGCAATAAAATTATTACTTGTTTACGTTTCCCACATTTTAGGCCAAAAAAAGACTCTAATCAGTTGACTGATTTCTGATTGTGTTACATCCGTTCTTCATTCTGCATAGTTTTAATGTATAATGCTAAATTCTGACATTGTAATGGTCTTACAAATTGAATTAGAATTTGTCTGGCCTTTTGTTTAAATATAGATGCACGCACGAATGAACCCTTTATCACTCTGTCATTCCAATTTATAACCGTCTGTTTGATAGATTAGAGCATAAATGAAGACACAAGGCTGATTCAGGAGAAATTTTATCACATAAAGCAGTGAATCTCAGCTTTAAGATTGAAGCATGCATCTCAAGCGTGAAACAAGAACGTCAATTCATAATTTAAAGGCATTTGCAATACTTGAATTTCAAAGTGGAAACTTGCATTTTAATTGCAAACTAGTTAGATGAGAAAGTAATTGGAAAATGGTAAAAAATATATCTCGACTAATGGTAAGTTTTTAATTTCTTGAGAATCATGCAAACAATTCAATGTTTTTGTAATTCATATAGTTATATGTGTTCATTCGAGAGCGATCGAGTGGAATTGAACCTGACGATGGTCACGTAAACCAGAAGGAAGCTGCTTGCGTGCATCCTGTCAAGTTCTCCAGACAAAGACAGAACATTTCTATTTCATTCTCACTTTTAAGTTCCTTGTATTTAACTTTCAGTGCCACACTCTGTGAAGAGGATTTTTAATCTTCCAAGCGTAACATGACTCAATTGCAGTTCTATATTAAGAAGGCCAAAATCTGACTACAAAGATCCAAACATGGTGACTACATATCTTTAATGGTTTAATGCTGAAATGCTTCCAGGAGAACGAAATTCAATAGTAAATGTCCAATACGTGGACATTTAAAGCTTGAACCATATTTCGTTATTATCTTTCTTTGAAAGAAAGAAAAAATCTATTTTACTGTTTAGGTAGCTACGTTCTTAAAACTTGGATGTATAAAAGCAGTACCTTTCTTTACATTATTAAATCATCAGTCTTTTCAACTTGTGTAATATTAAATTGTATAATAGCCATTTATTTTCTTAAGATTCATTTTTCTTATTGACATTTCTTTCTTATTGACATTTCTTTTCTTTCCATGTGAAGTGTAGAGGTGATTTTTCCCTTTCCTAACAACTGTAAGCGTCACACAATTAAATACATGCATCTTGTGCATAGTTTATCACTTTTCTGTAGAATATCTCACAAGACTCATGCGACAGCTATTATCAGTTAAATTAATTACGAGTATCACAGGTATACTTTTAATTGCTCCCAGGTAAAATTTCTAATATCGTCGTCCTCAACAGTGCCGTCCGAACTTCTCTTTTTAAGATACTTGCACTCTAGTTTATCTCCACTTTACTGCTAATAAGAATCCAACAATCATGAGGCGACTTAGATACAACGGAAATTGGTATGAGTTTCCGATAAGATAAAAAAAGCTTTTGCTGATGGTAATGAAGAAAAGCTGTGAACCATGTCAATTTACTGCTGGAAAAATTTACACATATTCAATGCAAAGTTTTGCTGCGGTAACATTTTTATCAAAACGATATATTAATTTGCTAAAATATCAGTTTCCTATGCTGTATCCAATTTTTTTATATTTTTAAGGTCCTCCGAACATCAATGTCTTACTTCACTGTACTGTCTTCTCTGCAGTAACTACTTGAAGTTAATTCAAATTAAATGACGTGAATAATAAATTATAATTTGAAGTTTTATTATGTAATTCGTGAGAATTATATTTTATAGATATATACATCTATAAAATATGAACGAGTTCTGTAAGTAGAAAATTATATTTTATAGGATAATATATATTTAGCAATTTCTCAGAGGGAGGAAAATTTATTCCAAAAATTTATTGATAATAAAACTTGAAACATTCGATTTTCTAGTTTCATTAAATATAAAATAATAAAACATCAAGACCCCTTACTCATCAAGGTACATATGACTATTTTGATAATAAAATTAGTTTTACGTCCTTTGATAAAAAAAAACTGCAGGTTTAAATTGTCTAAAGAACAAATATCTCTCATTAAATATAGAAGAAATAAAAAAAAATAATGACAATATTTCATGGACGGGGTCTTCGACCTTTGGACATGAAAGTGAAGTTTATCTATGCACTTTTACACGCGAGAATGTATTTAAATATGCTAATTACGCTTTTATCAAAGTGTTGTAAAGAACAGTTTCCAGAAATATCTTACAGGCTAATATTTTATTTAATGCACTTTAAAATTACGCGCCTCTATTATTTATAACACTACACTTGGTTAGAATTGAACCTGCCTTTTGCTCATTATTTACCATTATCAGTTATGTATAGAGTCAATTGTAAAAAATGTTAATGGATTCTGTCAAAGTCAGAATTTTTAACAAATTTGAAGTTTTGCGACATTTATGTTCCATATTCTGTTTTTGACAGAATCCAGGAAAAAACTATTAACATTTTCTTGGTACTCGAAGCTTGAAAATATTGTGTTCAATGAAAAAGATTTATGGCATTTATGCCTACTTTAATTCTGATTACACTTTGCTTTGCACATGGGAGACAAACATGTTTATGATTCCAGACAAAGATTTTAAGATTATACTACAAAATTAGTGGAAAACGATACTCGTCATCAAGAAAATGTAATCCAGTCAAATCATAGAAAATTCCAATAAAAAATATATTGAATACATTTACTTCATTAAATTAAAGATCAATAGTCTTTTATGCCTCCTCACTATTCTTTAAAAGTACATAGAAGACAAAATAGCAAAGTATTTATATCTGTGTATATGTATAATAGACAAAAGTGTGCCACCAACTTGGCTCTACTACTAGGTCTCTAAGTATAATTTATTATGCCGAGATTCTCAGTCTATAGCACAAGAGAATGATAATCATGATCCATAATATTTGCGAACCTAATAATGATCTGAGAAGGTTGTAAAGGAAAATGACCTGGGTCATAAATCATAAGTATTTAAGATAGGGACTTTCTGACTGATTATGACTGGGATTTAAAAGTTAAGGTCAATATAGTCTATTCACTAATCTGCTGCTAACAGCAGGTGCTTGCACCAGAAGTTTGGAATGTTCAAATCAACGAAATATTTTTTCTCAATGTTATTTTATCCAGAAATAATGTTGTAACTAGAAATAAAAAAAGGCACTACAAGTTTATTTCATACGGAATTATTTTAATGCAAATGAATCAATATTTTAACACAGTTTCTGGTTTAAAATGAAATCAATAGAAAAATTTATGTATTTGAACATTCTGAACTTCAACCACATGCAAGTGCACTATTCTAGATACAAAAGCATAACGATAATTCTTAATGCGCAGAGTTGCAGCACCACAAAGCCGCACGCTAACCGCAATATTCTTCTTTTACTACAGCACAAAGCTACACTATTCCAGAATAATTGCATCCATATTTCATTTTACAAACATGCTTCAAATCCTGCAGACTTGAAATAATCAAATTTTTCCACAATCTACTTACTCATGTGGTACTATTTGCAACAAGCTAATTATAGCTTTTTGAATTTTAAAAACTTTTAAAAATCTGTAAATTCTGATTCATTTTAGATGAAACGAAACGCCTAATAATAATTAATGTATTAAATTAGGAATAACTAAGATTTTGCAAATTGCATACTCCGAGCTTGGAAGGTGGAAGACACACCTTCGTCTGTCCAGCTATCTTCTATACATATATAAAATACACCCATTCACATTCGCCCACTATTAAACATAAGTCGGGTTTAGAAAATGGAATCTGAATTCCTTCTCCAGTAGGCGTTTCTCATAAAACTCCAAAAAAAAATAAAGAAAAATAAAAGAAATTATTATTTTGTCTCCAATACTTCACTTCGTCAATTCTCGTTTAAAAATAATGAAAGAATTTTCAACAAAGAAAGAAACCATTTAAAACCGATGAATCAACTTCAGATTCTTGTCTGAGGTCGTGTCGTGTTTATTTACACACCCAAAAAAGAAAGTTTATAATGCGCCAAATTTAAAAGATTTGAATTCTAAAAATGCTGAAAAGATTTCCAATTTAAAATTTAAAAAAGTGTAATTTGTGTTTCATTATCTATGTATTTACAAAAAAAAGTTCTACGTCTTGTATGGATCTGCGCCTTATTTTAATTAGAAAAACATTTTCTACGCGTGAGGCGATTTCAAGAAAAATAACTGAATATAGTCGTGGTAAATATTTCCGTTTTCATATATACTTGGTTGGAATATATATATGTATAAGCAATCTAAGCAATGAAGTAAATGCAGTCTAATGCTCGCTAAAGTTTCGTATAAAGCTAATACATATATGTACATACAATGTATGTGTAATCTAATATAATGTGTATCGTGTAACCAGAAAAGCATAGTAGTAAGTCACGAACGCTTCCTCAGCTAATTTCCTATTATATAATTATGATCAAGCACATTCGCGCGCTTCAAATTTCTTTAGAATATGCGAATTATCTGATTGAAACTGATTACTTGATTTTTTTCCGGACACTTTGTCTTATTGAGTCCAATGAGAAACTGAGAATGAAGACTGGACTGTAACAACTTCTAAATTGAGAGAAAATTAAGAATGAAGAACCACTTCAAATACAAATGAATTCAGTCGAATAAAAATGTTTATTTAAAACTGATTTCCATTCTTTTTCAGTTTCAAAACATGGAACTTGTTTCTTTCCATTCAATGTTTACTATCTTCGTTTCATCGTGTATAAATTAATCTCTAATTGCCCTCCCACACATCCATGTTATTAATAGCTAATAATATGATAAATTCGGATTATTGCAAACAAAAATGGAATTCGTTTTTAGAATACTGGGGTTTTCCGAATTACGCTATTTCGAAATGTGATAGTAGACAAGCAACATGAACTAATAAAATGGAAGCACTTTCCTCTCTATTTTTGGACCCCCTTGTGCGTAATGGTCGATCGATATAGGGATCTTTATTAAACCCTGGAGATTTCCACTGTATTAGATTACAGCATATGATTGATGCACGGATTATCATTAATTTTACGTAATCGAAAGAGAAATAAAAGAAAAAAAAATTAATTGGAAAATGCTTCCAAGTGTGGAGAAGAAATTTATGATATATTATATTTTTTACTTCATTTAGAGAATCTTCTTTTGTAAGGTGATTTAACCTAAACGCAGGACGTGTCGGAAGGTCTTTAACTTTCTAGGAATGCGTGATTCTATTTAAAGACTTCTGGATTTTCATTTAATACGGATTTAAAATTACGCAAATTAACTAAGTTATTCAATTCAGGAGTTTCAGTAAGTCTATACTAAGTAAGTCTATAAAGTTTTATATGCTTTGTTTCTTTAAAAAAAGGTTTAATTCATTATTTTATATTGCATTCAAAGTTAGATTGTCAATTGTTTAAACTCACAATTTCAAAGAATGCTCGAATTCAATTTTTTTAAAGGACACTCACAGTCTCACACTCAAATTAATATGTATTGTTGCTATATTTTGACAGCTTTCAGCAAAGCCTATTAATATTTTAATTTGCCGCAAAAAATCAGTCCTAATAAATATTAATTTACATAATTTAAAAGTTTTATTAATTTTTTACTTTAAACTTCTAACTCTATTGAAAGCTCTGAAATTAAAGATATCAGAACAATTCGTTGCTATCAAAATTACAATTAATTTACACGTTAAAATCGTCAATTTCCGTAAAAAATATTAACCAAACCCCTATTAAAAATTCGATTTACAATAAAAATGCAATGCAACAGGATTAAAACGAAGCGTCGCCGGCAGAGACTAGAAGGCGCCAAAGACTAAAAAATTAATAATAAAGCGTTCTAAAATTTCAGAAACGCCATAATAGCATGACTCGAGAAGAAAAATGACAGGTGGAGGAAGAAAGATTCGATAAAGTGAAACCTTGTCAATTACTAAAAGAGCATCTGCGACGCAAAAAGCCTCCTTGCTTTGCGTTTGTTTACGAATACGAAATGGCCGCGATGTGTCAGAGTGACAGCTGCCCATGTAAAAGATACGTTTACTCACCTCCAAGAAGCTCCTCTGTAGACTTCGCCTTTGACGACATTCTTGTTGGTTGTAACCTCAAATCTCCAATTGATCAACCAGGTCTTCTTTTTCACGAAAACACTCACTAAAAAGCGGAGCACTCAGAGAAGGCGCACTTGCCACGAATCTCCCCGATAAAATGCTACCAAGTGCTTTGTTTTGATGAAACGTCAACACTCGAACGTCGAATATTCCTCCAATCAACGACCGCACAACACTGATCAAGAGAACTACGAATTTTTGAAGGTCATTTCAATCTCTAAAGTGTACTATTGTTTTAATTTGTAATATAGTATTAATAAAACTTGTTTTTAAAAATTCTGAATCTAATAATATCCCTTTAAAAGCTTAGGGTGCGTTTTATAAATAAAAAATGTAAAATAGATTCTAATTTGATTCGAGCAACGACCGGAAATGTAGTTACATTTATTTTCGCGACGGGTGCTGTTCAAAGTTCAAACGGCGGGAGATTTGAATAAATTGTTGTTACTAACACATCAAAATTGAACCAGCGTTAATTTTTGTGATCGTGATTCTACTTGTCTTAGACACATTTACCAATTATTTTTTTAACTAAATTCATGAATAAATTAATTGATGGAGGTGGAAGCAAAAAAGTACTCCAAAAATGAGTTCTGAAGAGAGAAAAGTCTTTCTATTGAAGTACCCCACGCCAGTGCCAGCGTGCCAGCAAGTGCAGATGGCAACGTCGTCGCTTTACTAATTAGTGTTTTGCGCGACACGTATTTTACTGATTACATACAACTGCGTATCACAACAATTATCAGCAAATATCTGCGAATCATCACACCAGAAGTTTCAATAAGGTATGTGTGATCACAAGGAAGCTATGTGATAACAGAAGTTTTGTAGTGTGGTGTGAATTCGATTATCAAAAATTATGTGCTCAGTGACTGAGAGCGAGACAGAAAAAAATGGTCGCTCCGACCTGTCAAGCGGTTTCGTGCTACTTTCTTCGGTTACTATGAATTAGTAGTTTCAGGGGGCAAAATTTTCAAGTAGCTTTCATAATTTCGGTTCAAAATTCAAAGTAAACCCGTATTTCTGCCTGGTTAGACCCTAAGTAAGATAAAGTGAATCGCGTATGTCCGTTTGGAGCAGCGACGATTCAAGCATTTCGTTCATTTCAAGGCAATTCGAGAGTTTCAAGGCTGTATTTGGTCAGCAACCTTTTGAAGCCTTCAGTCTCGCCTTGTCTGTCGTTGTATTTTACGTGTTTTAACGTTTAAATCGTCGGTTCGCTGATTCGATTCAACTTCTAGGTCGCCACGAACGACGCATACAAATAATTGGTCGCCCCTCTTTTTTCGTGAAAAAAAGGTTTCTTGGCATCGTGTGATTGCAAATTTGATTATTTCATTGTCTACGGAGGTGCTGTGTGAAAGGTATTTAAAGGGATTTCTGTGCAAAAGGAGTTTTTTTTTCTTTATACAAATAATTAACGAATTGCGCTTCAAGTAATTTAATTTGCGCCATTCTGCTTTCTTCCGCGAATTCTGTCGGGAGAGAAACTACCAGAAGCATTTTAGATATGATGTGAAAGTTTGATATTAAAAATATATAAGTGAGATAAAAATTTGCTAAAAAAGGGGTTTTCTGCTTCGCGAAAGTTAATTGTGTAGGGAAAAATATTTTTTGTTTTTCGAACCATGTAAGTGGGTGGATTCAGTCCATAATTAGATCAAGCATATTGCTGATTTCTTTGATTTGGAAGTGGGGTTTAATTAGAACGAGTGGGGATGTGCAAAGGAGTAAACAGTGTTTAAGTTTGTTTTTCCTACGTCTGAGTATTTTCAGACTTTATAATCTGTTGTAACTGTTGTTTATTGCGTTTTTACCTCTTCTTTAAAGTTTCAGGTTAATATATGTTTTAAACTCTTCCTTTTGTAAAATTTGTGGAATTGATATTTTTAAACTAAGCAACTTTTAATTCTGTACATTTTGTACAACGATAAAACACTTTATCCTCTTATTATTGTTTCATATCAAGAGATATGAGATGTCACAAGATGGTAACCAAAATTTGTTTGTAAAAGAGTGAAGTAAATAAAAGAGACCTCTTATTGTCTTTGTTTCGTTTTTTAAGAACATTTTAAAAGTAAGTTAAAATTTTCTACGTAAAGTACGCAATAACACCATTAAATTGGAAGTTGAGACAAACTGGTGACAAATACTTTATTGAGAAATAGATAAATATTTCAAAATGTTGTATATACTCTAGTTGTGTCTATATTTACGAGAGCATACTTCAACATTTTTTATTTTTTCTTCAAGAAGAATCCTTGAAACAATTGAAGTAATCTAGATCATGAAATATTAGTAAGCGAGACATAAAAAACAGAAAGGTGAAAAATATGTAAAAATATGTAAGCCTTGAAGAATATTTAAGACTGACTTGACTTTTTGTTAGATCTTTTTAATGAATTACGTCCAATAATTTTAATAATAATTTTTTACAAATTTTATTTGCCCTCTGATAGGCAAGCCCAACTATTATTAATTTCTCTTTATAAAAAAAAGAAAGACTTCAAAAATAATGATGCTATATCAAATTTGTTGCAGCGTTAAACCGAAGCTGTTATGATCATGAAGATTCCAAATACTGGATCCGGTAACGGATATTATCGCCACGACAACGGAATTTCATTTCTAGATGCAGTCGAAGGGGAAGCCGATGTTCAAGCAGGAGGCGATGGAGACTTTGCAGAATATTTGTGGATGGAGAATGAAGAGGAGTTCGATAAACAGGTATATTACAAGACTCAATTTTGCAGATAATCGAATTTTGTTTGATGAAATGAAAATTTATACTGAGATTCTTAAATTCTTATAGGTTCTTCAGCAATTAGAAGAAGAGGAATTAATGGAGGAGTGTTTGGAAGCGATGTTGGAAGAAGAGAGGCAACATCAAAGAAACCAAACCTCTTCAGCATGGTCGACAGCTACCAACACTATCGAAAACAACGGCGCCGAATTATGTCAACAACTAAGCAGCCTGCGAGTTCATGATGAAGTTGCTAAACGGGTAATTTGAAGATTATATATTAGATTATTTTGCCTACCATTTTGCGAAACGCTTTCAACTTTTCATGTTTCAAAACTAAAATTTATTGTATTTTTTTCAGAGTACATTGAATCCTGACGCAGCGGAATTTGTTCCATCATTTAGACCGGCAGTTTCAACAGTGAGTACGCCGCCCGAAGTGAATGCAAAATCGTCGTAGAGGAGGCCCTCAATGTCTCATTTACAGCAACCGAATGTGGGCTGCCGAAACGCCCGGAATCCCTCAAGCACACAGTTAAGCGTTTATTTTAACTGAATCCTATTAGGTATTGCAGGCCAACAATTATACGTACAAATAGAAAGGAGAGTGCAGACTATAGTTAAAGTAAAGCGATAACACCCGGCTGTATACGATCTTCGAAGCATCAATTTGCGCATTATTGAATAAATAATACGCATTTTTGTATAAAGGAAAGTAGGACAGTTAACGAATTTGAAAGGATGCAAATTTTAAATACAAAGTATGTCTCCTGCAGTATTTTCCAAAATTTGACACTCCAAACTATTTATTCATCGAGTTCCTTCAATTAGGCACAATATTTAAAATACATATGTATTTGCAACGAATTTACTCTATGCGGAACTATCTTTTTAATTATATTTCTCTATTTATTCTATACATTAAAGATGAATTGTATATTTTTGGTTTTTAAGAACTGTAAGCAGGTTACATCTTTTGTGCTTTGAAGCGCCTTCTGTAATAACTATTCCGTTCAAAAACTAGTCCAGAGCTTTTAAGGAATCAAGCTTTTTAAGAATCAAGATTCTATTTAAACAATCTTCTAATTAAACATACATCACAATTTGAAATACACGAGATCTAGATACTTTATTTAATTCGATAGATTCTTATAATCTGTTCCGATGCCAGCCGCGTGAAATCGGGATGCTCGAATGTGGATTCTGGGTCCTGGTTTGCCTATTGTTTTAAATAGACTTAAAAGATCTCAAACGGAAGTCTAACTTAGGCTGTGAGGGACTCTCTCGGTGACTCATTGGTATCAGGCGGGTCACTTCATCGCTTACTTACTTTGTAGAATAGTTTCTATAAAAATATTACTGAAAAAAATTTGCATAGGTCATAGGTTCTTAAAACAATATTGTCAGATCGTGAAATAGAATAAATGATGTGTGTACTTTGAAACTCTTGAATCGCAACGGATTGCTTTGATTCTTATTATTGCCGGGCTTTTTTTTGTACAATATTCTATTTAAGAGATGCGTATTTTTCATACTTTCATTACCCTGTGGACGCTTATGAGGTACTTGGTCACTTATGTAGTCTTCCATTATCTTTCTGTTGCTTTGTTCTCGCAAAAAATTAAAAAGAAAAAAGAAAGCTTTGCGATTCAAGATGTAGGTGATGATAGAAACACAATCAGTGTCAAGTACTAATTGACTGTGTAAAGATCGACTGTTCTTCTCCATCAATTGTATATTATTGTAGGTACATATTATTACTGTAAATTATATTTTATGTTTAAAGAAATCGAAAACCTACATTCTCCATTGCGCGGCAGATTTTGTGATTGTTTAGACACGAAATGTGTTTAAATCATAATCTACAGTGAGCATGTAAGTGGTACTGTGATTAAAGAGAACAAAAAAAAATTATGGACAAGTTAGACTACATACTTGCAGCGGGTGACATTTATTCATGTTATAATAAGATCTTCGTGATCGTCCGACGTGTCTCAAATTCTCCGTTTTCGCTTTCTTTTGCTTGGGTAGAAGAGTATGCCTCGAATCTGTAATATAAAATCGTTTTCTACATCCCCTTGTAAATTTAAGGAGGTGCAGATGACTAAAAAAATATAAAATACTAACATCTCCAACATCTTTCACGTTGGAACGTTAATTGTAAACAGTTTTGTGTGAAAAATGTATAATACTGCTGACTATAATCATGATTTTTAATTTACACTAATATAAATTGTTACTTTTAATTAGACATACTTTCGGGTATCGGTGATAAATTATTATAAGATTTTAGTTTCGGCAATGGATCTGCATTCTGATGCTTCATTACAAATCTAAAACGTCACAAACGATAGACTTGCTGCCTTCAACTTGACTAAATGATAAATGATTGTTTAAATCCACTTTTCTAGAATTTTCATAGTACAACCCGTAAAATTTTTTTACTTTTTGAAAATTTACTTTCAATTGGAGCTTAAATAGAGTTTTTCAAGTAAAACCGAATAAGGTTTTTTATATTTAATGGTATTGCCAGTCATGTATTTACATTTCGTTATTTCTACGAGCTCGAATTAGACCAAATATTAGCAGAATTAAAAATTAAAGAAAAGGCCACTCTTCAACAGAAATGTGAAATTTGGTATCTTAACTTGTATAATTAATCGCCTTGCTCTCCACTGCTTACTCAATCATACTTTACAGTTTATATCATATAATTTAGCATTTGTATTTTTTTCCCCTTTATTTCTTTATACATATAGCATTTATCATGTAGAATAAAAATGTAATACATATGTGTGTGACACAAAATAAGGTGTTTTTTATTTACTAAAATATTTTCCTTGTTTGCGGCTTATACAATTTTTCAAAAATAAACTATGAAAAATAAAAATAAATTTGTAAAAACTGTATACTGTTAAACTTTATACATTAAAATTCTATACAAAGCAAAAATAAATAATGATTACCTATAATTTGAATGTTAAAAACTATTAGAATTTATTTGTGTAGAGTTTATTTAAATTTCTAAAATTATATTTTTTACTCTACACTATATGAATAAAGTAAACTTTTAAGAGAAACAAAGATCGTTTTTCATAGAAACGGTATGTTATGTAAACTTTATTATCCCATTTGAATACACGACAACATAGTATACAGTTGACTTTATTTATACTATCTGCAAAGTTATATCGCTTATAGTTTATAGTGAATATCGCAATTGGTGCAAACGCACCATTCAAATTCATGTACACTTGATTTGAAGAATCAAGCAAAGTTCGCAAAATAATTTAAATGCAGAAAAAATAATTACAGTTTTGACACGCAATAAAATGTGAAAGCAATGATTGTATATTGTATATTATATATATTTATATATGTTTAAATTTGTCTTCAAGAATTCCACAATCTCTTAATAAACCAACGATTATTAATAAAATTGCAGTAAATTACATTTCTCCACCACGATGAAATATCAGTAACTTAATTTTTACACCCTACATGAAGTTGCCAGTTATTAATATCGTCATTGCATTATACTAAAAAATGTATTCCGTAATAATAGAAATAGAAATGTGTGAATATAAAAAAAAATACTTGAAAAAATACAAAACCAAGCCGATAATTTAATTGCCCTTTCCGTAAAATTGAAACAATTGGAAATTGAAGAACGTAAGTTTTGCAAGCTGATTATATTATATGTAATTCCCTTCTTTTTTTAATAAGAAAATTGTACATGCATGTAATATCGAGCTTTGTATGCAGTCATCTCCTCGGTATGAGCACTTGAATTTTATTTCACTTATTAATACAGTTATATATAGTAGAGTTTAAAACATATTTCCAAAAACTTCTGTAAAAACCTTGATTGTGACAACAGCTACAATGCTTGGTCATGTTTAATGAAAAAAAAAAGAAAGTTGTGATATGTGAGGTATGTAATAATCAAAAACAAAGAACATCGGCGATTGGTAAAATGTTAATTCATTCCATGGAAAAGTGTAAAATCGAAATTCTAATTACGTATTACCTTACGTATTCTTTAAAAATTCTTTATTCAATCATGTACTGAATATTTCAATTTTCAATTCAAATTTTCACCATTTTCCACCAAATGAACCATAAAAGTCTCTAATGGACTTTTTTACGTGTAAAATTGCTCAGAAGCTGCTTATTGTAACATTGTACGAACTTTTTTCAGTCAGAGCACAACCATTGAACCAATTTACTCTTAAATTTATTTCGTACAATATTATTAGCGGCAGAAAGTTATTTCCCACATCTGCATCGAGTAAGCGAAAAATTGCCTCGAATAAGATTATGTAAATAATCTTCAGCCATAAATATAAAATTATATTCAATTATATACAATTGCATTAAATACTCGATCAGTAGTCTTGTACAAAATGTAATACTGCCCAATTAAGAAGAGTGTTTTACTCGGCGACTGAAAAAAATATTACATATCCTTAGATTTAAATTTAAAAACTCATTTATGAAGTGACACTATGATTTTGTCTAGTAGATATGACCTACTTAAACTTGCAGAAAATTTGCTGTTCTACAAACAAATTTATCTCTCAACTACGCGGAAACATCACCTCCTTCGTTCAAAATCTCATAGTAAAAAGTACCTTGAAAAGTGACTTGATTCGCTGCGCTACTGACAAATCTTGAGCATGATTATAGTTTTCTATTAAAGTCAAAATATTCTCAGTAGAAAAAAAGTAAGAAAAGTTGTACACCAAAAATGTACGTCTTATTTTTTTGTAGTAGGAATCCAAAACATTTAGTGTCCTGTATTTAAATTCCCTTCTAGTTCTAAATTCAAAGCTTCTAAACTTATTTCGAAAGTTTTTAAAATTCAGATCCCTATAGGATTTCAGAGACCGGATATCAATTATTAAATTCGAAATAAGTATATATATATATATATATATGTAACAGTATGCTGCCACTATTTCAAACCAATTTCAAATATACTCAGTCCTTCAATATATAATTGCTGATTAATATAAGTATATAGAAAAGTTTAAATAATTAAACATTAGGGCATCGAACATTCCTTTCCCTTACAAGATCGTCTTTATCATTAGACGTCTTAATTAAAACTTTTCTCAGAATGTTCATAAACATTCACGTTCATAAACATTTAGTTTACAAACATATAAATACTATTCTGTACAAATGGTGAGTCCTCACAAGTCTCGAAACTTGAAAAATCACAAAGAAATCAAAATCGAGTTTGCTTGATGAGTAAAAACTTTTAACGACTCGTGAAAACTCATATTGATTGTGATATTTCAAATTCATTGCTCACAAGAAAAATATGCTGGAAGAGCAAGAACGCTTTTCTCTGATTTTTCAATGGTAAAGATAAGGTAGCTCTTGAAATGTTTTGGCATTAAAACGTTCCTTCGAATTAAAATAGAGGAATGATAAGATATTGATACAGTACTTAACTAACTCGTTCTCTCTTTATCCTCTCAATACCTGTGTTCAATCTAACGTACGAGTTAATCTTATTCTCCTACTAACATTTGGAAAACGCTTTTAAATAAAAAAAGACGTCTTAGATATTTAGTTTACAACCTAAAATGATTTGTTACCGTGCATTCCGATTCTTGGTAGCGCAAACTTTCAGCAAATCATTCACTGGTTGACTGGTTGATTTTTAAACGCTTTCTGTCGGGCTCTGGAATTCTGAGAGTGCGTGGATCGGGTTCTGGACCTTCTTTTGTGAACCCTTGCGGACTTTTGCTCTCACTTCCTCTGGTCGCTCAGGTCGAACCAATGGCTTCTTTTCGGGTGCCTTCATTTTCCAAACGACAATTGGCGACTGCAATGCGAGAGAATTCTATTGTGGGTGTTCAATAAAATTTGTGATAAATAATAAGAATATCTAGAATGATGATGGTACAATTTTTAAATAATTGGAACAAATTATAATAGCTGGAAAATTTGTTATCAGAAAATGATTTTAAAACATTAGCCTATAGGTCAACAGAAAGGAATATCATTTCTTCATACAACTAACGATACTTACATACTGTAAAGTCCAATACGGTTCGTTTTATGGCAAGAAAAGGAGTATTATTAGCGAAATACGTAGCTGAATTTTGATCACTACTCATAAATATGACACAAACTGAAGATTTGAAGTCTATTTAAAATGAGAAGCATGTGTAGATGCAAGTGTAAAAATTAATCACAAACCCAATTTCTTTGCTTGTGTCACATTTATGTTTAAGCACCATTAGCTTTGTGAAACTAGTCATTCAGAGTCTTTCGATCAAATGCCTAGTATTTGATATTTTATTTTTAAATTCAAATTTCTTTGTTAAATTATCTAAACAGATGATCGAATCTCTTCGTGAAAGAGTGCAATCTTGCAATATTATAAACATAACTTATTTACTCCTAAAGTAATAAAAGCATAGGACCAATTATTTTTGAGAAAATCAGGATTTGTTATTAAAAGAACTACATTTCGCGAGCGTTAAAGGAAAATACTTTTGGTGATTAAAGGTGAAGAACTAAAGGGAAGAAGCAAATTAAAAATTACGCCTGTATCGAAGGTGAAATAAAAAGTTAACCACGACTAGGCAAATCACTACTCTCAATAAATAATACAGCTCTAGTATTTTTGCCAGCATAGAAATACCGATGAAACGGAGTAGAGAATAGATAGGCTGTGGGATACGGGTAAGAAGATCAGAACGGACTGTCCCCATTTTGTTTCACTTCCTGTATCCTCAACGGTCTACAAACATTTTTCAAGTCAAATATTTTACTATTTACATCATTCATTCAAATTTTCCCTTCATGACAAAAAAAAATTAAAAATAACCAAATGGAAGGAAAGAAACTTTATCGGCTTCAAATATTAACTTATTTTAAAAATAAAAATAAATAATAAAACGACTTACCGTAACAGTAGATTGTCTTGGATACTTTGTGGATGCTACATAAGAAGACTTCACAGTCAGGACCACAGCATTCATCAAATTTTTAGCAGCTTGAATCAGAGAGGTGGCACTATCCAATCCAGATACGATAAGTTCTCCACTGATATTTTGCACGTCAGCCTTAACTTTGCTCGTGATGTTCATCTGGTGACAATACAAGGCAATACGTTGCAAATAGGCGAGGAGATCCTTCTTCGTGGAACTCTCAGGACACTGATCAGCAATCTGTCTCGTCAACTTGTCTAATTTCGTACCAGCCTCAGAAATTTTTTTAGCTGCATTGATAACATCCATTGTGGTCTTTAATGGCCCACGACCACGAGTGAAATCTGTCATCTCCATCATGATCATACACATGTGCTTTGCCAAAACAATAATATCGTTTCCTGCATCGTCCCACTTGGCCACTTCTCTGTCGAACTTCAACTTCTCGCTCCTGAAGAACTCTACTTGTTGCAAAATCTTTTGTTTGTCTTCCTCTGGCATCTTCCGCATGGCTTCGCGAGCAGTAGTAATGCCGCTAATCTCTGGATATTCGTCCACTCCATGCTCTCCCGTTTGAGCACTAGACTTGCTTCGAGTTTCGAGAGTGTAATGTTCGTCCAGTTCCACATCCTCTGGGTCCAAATCCTCGACATCCTATTTAACCAATAATTTTCCGAATTAATAATTAGTTTAAATAAAACAATACTGAAATATTTCTACGGTAATAAACTCACCCGATTCATCAAAACGGCTCGTCTAATCTCTCGCACTCCATCGTAAACCAATCGAGAAGCATCAATAAAGTCATTTTCATCCACGTCCTTTGCTGGATTGCTGCCCAAAGCATCGACAGCAATTTCAACTCTTTGTGCAAACTTTGGCATGACTTGTTCCCTCAAAACCTTGACCGCCTCGAGAACTCTCTTCGTGTAAATGCAGGGTTCATAGTTGTCCATTTCTGCTTGAACAACATTGCAAACTCGAGCTGAGCGTCCTCGAATTGCTCCAGCTGTTCTGTCCAAGGTGTCTGCATCGCCTTCCTGAAGTGCTAACACACACTTGTTGACATCTTCGAGAATGTGATTCTCTGAGACGGCGAGGAAATCGTCGATCGTAGTAATATCATCGACGGCCTCTGTTAGAACACGGACTTGGTTCTCCCAAGCTTGACGAAAGACTTCCATATTATCAAGGGCGACTTTGGAACGGGGTCGAGCGGCCAGGACACGAGCAGCATTTATTACTTGAGGGCAGAGGTTCTCAATTTGAGCTGCTGCGTAACGAACCATTTTCACGCCGTCCTCGTTACCGGACATACTACAAACTAGATTTGCGACCTGTAAACAATTTTAAATATTAGATTTTTAATCTTTAAGTTTTTAATTTAAAAATTTTAATTGATGTTTGATTTCCTTACCTCAACTAATTTATTAGCATGCTCTGTGAACACCAGTGCATATTCCTCCACTTCCTTATCGCGACCATTACGAGCAGCTTCTATCAAAACGAGCAATGGTACGCTGGTTTCAAGGAAACTGTCGGAAACATGATCGACAACAGCTTTACGCAATTGTCTCCTGAGATCGCGAGTTTTTCTGCACATTTGATCTATTGCACGCTCCAAGCCTTCCGATTGTTCTTTCACTCCCATCTGTTAAAAAATCCTCATTATTCACATTTGAAATGAATTATGAATTACTTACTTTGATTTTAAATTTCTAAAAAAGCTCTTTCCACACTCTTCTTTCTTAAATTTTTAGCAATCATTAATATTTAAGAGTATTGTATAAGTTCTATCCTCAAACTTCTGTCTTCATTTTACTCAAGAAGTATTAGAGCTAGATATCTTTTCGCTCTATAGTCATAATTCTGTTTAAAAAGTGAATATTGCTAAAGAGCTAAAAAATACGTATGTAATTAAGATATTTGTTAAGTAAAATGAAGAGATCGAATTTTGAGATTAAAACTCTGATTCAAAACCCTTAAAACAATAATTTATTTATTTACAAAATATAATTTAGATATTTCAAATAACATGTAAAAAGTTAGGTAAAGCATAAGCAAAAAAGGGAACTAGTCAAAAATAACAAACGTGATTAGAATATTTCGAAGTGCAGGTTAAGTTATCGAGAAAATAATTCAAAGAATTTAAATTATTTTCAATATCCACTGATAAACCTAAAAGGGAGAGTTAGTGCCAAAATACAATGATCATGTAACTATTAAATCACAAGACATAATGTAGATTGATTTTTTTATTTCAAAAACGAAATTGAAGTAATTTCATAATATGTAAATAAAAGCGATTCACAAAAGGGGAGAAAAAAGTAATTGTTTATACACTACAAATAAAACATTTAAAATCAAACTTCAGGGCACACTGAGGGTCATTTTAATATTTACCCTTTTACTATCGCGAGCAAGCAGCAACTGCCCTCGATAACAAAAAAAATTAATATAATGAATATAAATTATAACATTAACACTCTAAAAATACGTAAATGAATTCGTTGCAAATTGTCTACCTCACCTGAAAGATTTAGACATTTAGATTCACACCTAAAAGTTGTCAACATTAAAATATTAAATCGAGACAGAATAAATATAATAAAATTGTATACAATGTACATCAAACGAAGATTAAAAACGCCAAAGAATTTTAAATCTTCAAACAAAATTTAAATATACAAGAGATATTTGAAATCTCTATAAAACGGAAAAGACTCTAAATATACTCACATTGTTCATATATTCGCTCAATAGATCCTGAAGAGCCTGTCTGACGGCATTGCATTCAGCAACAATACGTTCTCTGCGGTCGTCGCGGGTACAAGAAGAGTCGGCCATGAGAGCGGCTCCACTGATAATACTTTCCAATCTTTCTTCAAGACTTGGACGAGTGCGAACTTCATTATACGTGAGTGGCGACATCACCATCCTCTCATCAAACTCGTCCAAAGCAGCTGCCAATTCCCCAGGTCCATCGTAAGGATGCTGACCGTTGGAAGTTTTACCTTGAGCTACGTCATTGATAGTATTAACGGCCTCGCAAACTTGTTTCATAACGTAATCTCGATTTGCTTTAGCAGCAGCGAGTTCTGGATGTCGAACATAAACTTTAGAAGCTGTGAGAAGCATTGTAGAGTGTTTTTTGAGCACAGCCCTGGCAGCTGCTAGATCATCTCGAAGCTGCGGATCTTTTAATTCCTGTTGTCGTTTTGCTGCCTGGTTCATCAGTTCCGTTGCATTCCTACCAAACTGTTTAATATTTTCGAGCAGTTCTCCCTGAGATGATGCATTTTGCAGTTTTTTCAAATCTTCTTCGACTACGTGAAGCGATTTTAAGAGCAAGTGGACGTCAACCATGTCTGCTAGGATTAACAAACGTGTTACTGACGAGAGTAAATTCCTTGCTGCTCGAACCATATTTCCCCGTTTTAAGGAAGAGCATGGGTCGTCTGAAAATTCTCTGTTGAAAGGAGGAATAGTGTTAGTTTTTTGTATTTTGAAGTAAATCTTTAATCAAGTGTCTATCAAAAAGAAAATAGAACCTACCGAGCAGCAATACTCATCAAACCACCGGATTTTCTGACTTCCTCGACTGCACTGAGCATTTCCGCTGTAATGTCAGGATTTTCATAGGCAATCTGTTCTCCTTTTTCAATAAAATTTGCAGTGGCTTTCTCCACTGTTCCGACCAAAGCACTAGCTCTTTTCGATTTTCCTTTCTTCTTTTTACTTGGACCTTTAGTATTCACCAATGTAGTTACTTGCAAAACCAAAGGTTCTAAAGTCTTTTCCACAGACATTGTGCGAATTTCCAAATTCTTGGGATCCCATTTCAGGGTTATCGGCCCAAATTGATCTGACATTATTCTGTGCGTTAAAGAACAGTATTCTGAAAGTTAAAAATTACACCCTTTTTGTTTTTCACATCGATTTAAACAGCTTAATCAAACATAAATACAACAATTGATGAACCCAGGTCATGAAAGCCAGTATATATTGCTGGTGCTTGTATTTTAATAATTGGAATCTAATACAAAAGTTGAAAAGGAAAAATATTGCTATCAACTTTCGCTGTGACTAACAACTAACATTATAAGCTGATGAATCATTAACGTATAAGTCAAGAAGAAATTTATAAGGACTAAAAATTCTATCGTCAATTCCGAACACTACTGTAAAATGTCAATTCAAAATTATTCGATAATTAAATTTTAGTATTCTGATTCTCCACACATGTTATTTTAAATATGAAACTATAAAGGATGTAGATTTATCTTTTTATTTACTTTAAAAATCTCCAAATCTTTAAAATTTTGTAAAATGTCTCAAACCAGAGGCTCCAGATAACCATTTTCTTGATATGAGTCATCGACCGAAGGCTTATCTAGAACTCCATTTACACGATTTAAACAAAAATTGAAGAAGAAATTTGACTGCATCCTGTTTTATTAAAAGGCATAGGTCAATAAGAGACTGCAAGGGAATGAAGAAGATATTTTGAAAGAATTGTCTGACAGTGAAAAGTGACTGCCATTATTGTGGGAGTGTTAATGAGATCGTGTTACAGGTATCTAATAAGCACAAATTTTCACTCACCTTCATGAAATCAGAAAGAATATGATTCGTGGAATACAGATCCCACTCGCACTTAACTTACAATAATAATTTCGTGAATTCCGTCCACAAAACACACGGCAATGCTAAAAAACTAGCGTCAAACAAATTGTCACAAATAATCCTGCATTCCTGACGTCATTATTTCCGTTTGGCTTCGGTCATTTACGGAAATGGTAGGGATACCGGTAAACGCCCGCCCTACCTTAAGATTTGTTCATAATCCAGTTATTAAATACCATTTTTAAAATTGAAAGAAAAGAAAAAAAAATTTAAACACTATACTCTACAATTTTTAAATCAATTTTAAACACTACTGACTACCGTAAAATCAACTATAGTCTTGAAGAAAACTCATTTTCTAAAAGGCTCTCTAGAAATTCAAATTTTCCCTCTTTGGTTTTAAAGTATCGTACACAGTTGTAAAGTTGCTAGATGAACGAGGGAATTTTAAAATTTGACTTTGGTTTGATTGAACAAATCGACAAAATTGACACGTTTGACAGTTAATGTAAAAAAGGTAAACAATATTCAAATATCTGTTGAATTTGTACATTTTTCATTAATTATGAAGTGTTTTAGTTGCTTTATTCTATATCTGCTCTATAAAAAGTGAAGTGGCGATTGATATTCAAACAATTGCATGTGACAACAAAGATATAACCTCAAATTGCTTTTCTTGAATTGTCGAAACATTTTTAGCGTGAGAACACTTTAAAGTACTATAAAAATGTGAAAATGGTAACCAAACTGTTTTGATTTCTGCTCTCCAGCTTTTGAAATAAAAAATAAATCTCTTCAGTTATACTGTTTTCTGGTTTTATCAAAAAATATATAACTATATACGTTTGTTTACATCGTTTGCATCTTTGTTTACAAACAATAATCCAGTAGGATTGCGTTGTTTTTCGGCAAATTAAACGGTGGTAAATTCAATCATAAAAATAAAATTTAACTTTTCTGCTGTAATGGAGAATAAACATTCAGATTGTGTAATCGTGCTAAGTGATTCGAGTGATTCTGAAGAGGCTCTTCCTGTAGTAAGAACTGCCGAAGTTAATAAAAATAATAATATAAATCAAGTACGTGAAATTGATGTTCTAAGTGATTCTGACGAATCCATTTCATTCGTTGAAAGTACGGAAGTTAATACTAAAAATATTGGCAAAATTGATGTTTCAAATGATTCCGGAGACTCGATTTCGTTTGTAGAAACAACAGAATGTAATATAAGATCCCGTGAAATCGATGCTCTAAGTGACTCCAGTTTTGAGTATCCCGAAGTAAATTTTCATTATCAGAAGGGAAATGAAAAGCCTGCGAAAAGAAGAAAGGAAAATGATGTTGATACAGTTCTTAGTTCTTCTCCTATTTACGATGTCGATGATCTAGATTCTGGATTCGGAACATCAGGAAGCTCTTTTTCGAGGGACTCGCAGAACTCTGAAATTGACAATTTACTTCAAAAATATGCAATCTTAAAAAGGGCTGAAAGTTCAGTCAAGAAGAAAACGAAATCTCGAGCAAAGAAGACAGTCGATCCGGAAAAGGAGCGATTAAATAGTGAGAAAATACTTCAAAAAGAGAGACTAAAAGCTGAAAGACAACAGAAAAAGGATCAACATGCTAAGGACAAGGCTTCAAAGGCTCTGGCTATTAAAAATTACAAAAAACTGAAGCCCGAGGAATGCATCAAATCTATGAAAATCATCATCGATGAAAATATTCAAAATCAACCCTACTTCGCAGACATTATTAAAACCTTGCAAGAGTGTGAGATTTCCTTCAACATAGGATCGCAATTAATTCCACAAAGTATCTCGTGGAAAAGACAAACTGAGGAAAATTATATGGATGAAAATGGTGAAATTTGTACGCAAAGGATCTTGCAAGATGAGAATCAAATAATCATTATTTGGAATTGGGATGAGGTAGTAGAGAAAATAGCGAACGACACTTTCTGCACATCTGTAAAGAGTATTTGTGATTTAATACCTCAGAAGCAAATGACTCTAATAATCTATGGAATAATCGATTACTTTTCATATCACAAAAATCAGAAAGACAAAGCAGTCAGAGATGAAATCCTGGGGAATGAGAAATCGAAAAAAGGATACAGCAAGAAGGATAAACTTTATGGAGCATCGCCGAAAATATCTAGAAAGGATTTGGAAATAGGCTTAACCGAAATTCAAATATTAAACAACTGTTCTAACCGAATTTTACAGTCTACAGAGGAATTGGCTTTGATAGTTTATCAATATACTAAAGCGATTGCTGAGATTCCACTTAAAGCGGAGAAGAGAAGAAATATGGAAGAAAAAGTCAGTTGGTATGCTGCAGGAGACAATAGGGATACTGTGAAGGTCGATAAGGATGGCAATGGATTGAAGAGACTGTGGCAGCAGCAACTTTGTCAATTTAATTTGAGTAGCTTGGAAATTGCCGAGGCGATATGTCAAGTATATGGAAGTCCCTTGCAGTTAATAGAAGTAAGAATAAAATTTTACTCTATGCTTTTAAAGGCATTTACGATTAGAAAGAATAAAAGAATAAAATTTAGATTTCAGTCTTTTAGATGACAAAAGTTCTGAACGTTTAGAGCGTTAAGAAAATATTACATTCATTTCGAGGAGAAATAAAATAACGCGAAGCTTTCAAACTACATACATTATTTACAAAAAAAAAAAAGTTCTAATTTAAATTCATTGAATTTTGCTTATAGGCTTACATGAAATGCACGCCAGCCGAAGGTGAAATGTTGTTGAAAGATATACCCGTGAGTATCAAAACTTGGAAATGTGTGTTTAATATTGAATGCATTACAATATTTTAACATTTTATTTTATATTATATCAAAATAGATCAGAAGGGCAGCAGGACCTGTGACGACAGTTCGAAAAATTGGTCCGGAACTTAGTAAAAAAGTGTACACTATGTTTACATCCGAAGATGGAGATGTTTTATTGAACAATGATTGATGGTAAGTAAATTAGAAAACTTACTGTTTAATCAAATGAATTTTTATATTCATTATGCAAGTATTGACAATTGTCATGGCTTTAAATTAAATAATAATGTTAAACTGTAGAAAAAAAGATTTCTAGCACTACTTTATTAATTTTTACATCAAAAAATATTTTTTAAACTATAGTATTGCAAAGTGCAAGCTTAGTATGTCGGAAAGAAATGTATTGGACTGTTTTGATAGCAGACACCCCTTATACTTACTTCTTTGAATCATCTGAATCAAAGATCAGGTTCGTACGTTGACATTCAGCATAAATAAAAAAGCAGAATAGGATTGTTTCAATATCTGTTACAAGAATATAAAAGTATTTGTAATCAACTATAGCCTGGATTTTAAAATTAATTTATATACCAGCACGAACGTTGGCAGAGTTAAATCTGCGATTCCAAATGCTGAGAGTTTACACTCAAGTTTCGTAGACATCATCATTATTCCATAAAGACGTTGATATTCCAAAGGGAAATTGTACCATTGTTTGTGAAATGCACATTCAGTCACAGTCTTACTCTATATCGCAATACAAATTAATTCTTTTTTATATTTCATCAATTATACATTTTATTAAAGATATTCTTAAGTAAAAAAATTTGGAATTCTTACAACATCTAATAATTCTTGAGCGCTGGAACATAGCATAAAAAGTTGAATAAAAGAACTAGTCATGTACGTTATTACCAAAAATTTTTCGTAGTTGGATGATAGAAACTTAAAGAGAGAGAGAAATTTAAGATTTAATTAATCATGTATAAAAGAGAATTTTTTACAAAATTTGTATACTTACTCCAACAAACATGTATGCTGCGAAGCAATACTGAAGCGAACAACTCAAATAAGTTATAGCAACGTTAAGTGAAAGTTGACTCTTTACCATCTGGCCTGCACTGAAAAGTTTGGAAATACCAAAATAAAATAATAATTAATCAAGTTTCCAAAGAACTTACCGCATTACCATAGTGTGGAGTCGAATCAGTCTCATAAAATTTATTTTTATTGACGCTTGGGGTTTGTGATTCAGATTGATTCGTTCACTTTCTTTTAAAATATTTTCCAATTCAGTGCTTATGTAGCAGTACTGAGCAGTCAATAATGTAATCATGTGAATCGTATAAATGTCTATACTAATTTTTTTAACGACTATCGTAAGGCACCCCATTATTGCCAGTAGCACACCACAGAAATAACTGCTCCATGTAAAAGGTTCTCCTGGCCAGTACATTGGTGCTTGATAATCGTCATAAGAAAATTGATCCTTGTCTAAATTCTCTATCAGAACAACCCCAGCCCATACAGCTACCGTACCCGCTGAAGTTACTCCATAAATTTTCATGAGCTTAATAAATCGGTCCATGGTTTTCCTAATAATAGCCAGCATCTGAAAAAAATCCCGCGAAATTAATTAGAGTCATTTAAAATCCTAGGAAACTTGACTTACGAACTTTTTAGAGGCCTTCAAATATTTAAAAATATTTGAAAGCCTAAATCATTAATTAATATTAATTAATCCTTATTTAATATCTATATCTAAATTATTTGAAACTTATTGTAATCTCTGAAAATACCTTAGGCTCCTCCGAGTTTTCGAGAACTTTATTAATCAATTTGATCAATCTTTCCAAAAATTTCCTTCTACAATTTACATATACAGAGATCATTAATATTTCCACTGTTACTAGAGCTTGTATAACTCCACATTCGAGGGCCTTCATCTTAGGAACGATAAAGAGTCCAAAAACGGAGAGACTTATATAGCTGAGATTTATTATCCAGAAAATAATACCATAGATTTTCCATCCAAGAGATAATGTTGTAACCTCGGAAGTTATAGGGAAAAAGTTTGCAGAGAGAAAGTTTACAGTAAACAACAACTTATTGACACTCTGAAAATTCATAGTAACTACTAAGTCCAACGAATAGAAACTTAAGACTGGTTAAATAGAGCATAGATATGAATTTGCTTTCGCAAGCTGCACTAATTAATTATTCTCTCAATACAATTGCCATTTGTCTAACAGAAGAGTCTACGTTCGTCCCTTTCTGCAAAGGAGTTCGTAAAGTAAATAATTAATCGCTATTTGTCTTCAATAATTGAACACGTGCAAGTCAATAGAGATCAGTTTTCTTCTTCTCAGATACTTCTTATTAATAATTGAATATGCGAAATTCATTGTATAGGGACAACTGTCGTTTCTCTAATTATTATCAAGAAGAGTCTCTTGACTTTCTGAGCTGTTGGCTGTAGGGAAGTTTAATATTTAATGGAAATTGGTGTAATTATAGCTTAACATTGTATTCTCTCTCTACATGGGACAACTATTATTTTCTCAATTCTTTATCAATTCATACGCACATCTTTGGAATTTATCGTTCTTCGCTAAAGAAGAGAACCTAGTGGAGTATAAATTATTAAACGCAGGAAGGGACACAACTCTCATATTCTGTATTGATAGAACGAGGCTTTTGTGCTATTCAATAAGATAGTTGATAATATTTCATTCATTTCTGAAGTGTGTTCTGAAGCTAAGTTTCATGGATGAATTTTTTGCGAATTTCACAAAATTTCCTTGACCTTGGTAAATATTTTGCAATTGACATGTGACGAATTAAATAGTAAGTTATTTTGATTACTTCTACGTTGAGGCTGACACGTTAATTGTTGTTAATTGTTTAATTAAATTAAATCTTCTAATACATATAGAGGTATTCATATTTTCGCAGTTGAGCATTGGCAGAACGAAAGAATAATAAATCATTACATTTTCGTATTTATATCTGAATATTAAGAAGAGGTCTTGGGGAAATTGCTTCATTTCACAGCTTAAATATAAGTATAGACATTTGATGATGAGCATGATATATTAATGGAGCTTATAATCAATTTAATCGTAAAATTCTCAGTTGAAAGAATTTTCGACCTTCTAGGACAATCAGATAACTTCTAGTATCTTTTGCTTTTGTGTCGCTTGAACCAACTGAAATCCACTTGATCTGAAGAGAAGAGGAGCCGGCTCCGATTCTTGTAGGCGCTATCACCAAAATTGAGTTCTCTGGAAACTTTTCTGAAACAAGATTTAAAACATTTACCTTTTAAAGTACAATAATTAAGAAAGAATAAACACTTACTGTTTAATCACATGAATTTTTATGTTCATTATCTGAGCATTGGCATGGCTATGGAATAAAAATAAATTTTATACTGTAGACACTAGACAACAAGATTTCTAGCACTTCTTTATTACTTTTTTACATCGAAAAATATTTTTTAACCAGATTACGATTAAATTGAAGAGTGGAAGCTGGGCACGTAGGAAAAAATTTATTGGACTGCATGCACTCTCTAAACTTCCTTCTTATAATCATTTGGGTCCTAGATCAACTTCATAAGTTGATTTTTAGCAAGAGTAAGAAAGCAGAATATGATTGTTTCAATATCTGTTAATAGAATATGAAAGTATTTATAATTCGTTGCCTGGATTTTTAAATTAATTTACTTACCAGCACGAAGGTTGGCAGAGTTAAATCTGCGACTCCAAATGCTG
>UCOH01012161.1:0-28341 GCA_900474275.1 Synergus japonicus
GTCCGATGCTTGCGAAACTCTCAGATCCAACAACTAATAAATATTGGTATAAGATACTTCCGGAAGCCGAGTTCGCTCTTAATAATACGATTCAAAAATCAACTGGAGTAACACCGAGCAAACTCCTATTTGGTGTAAATCAATACGGCAAAGTCATTGATGCTTTGGGCGAAAGCTTGGAACAGGCTCGACTCGAAAATAAATCTAGAGACTTAGAAAAGCTCAGAACTATTGCGGAGGATAGGATAAAGAAGAGTCAGGATTATAACAAACGATATTTTGATAAAAAGCGGAAGAATCCAAACAAATATGAATGCGGCGATTATGTAATGGTCTCGAATTTTGATAGTACGCCAGGGGCCTCTAAAAAGCTTATGCCGGTTTCAAAGGGTCCATACGAAGTTATTAAAGTTTTAAGAAATGATCGTTATGTAATCCAGGACGTTGAAAACTTCCAAGTTACACAAAAACCATACATAGGAACTTGGGAGGTCAGCAATATGAGACCCTGGCGTCCTAACAATTCATGTTAAGTCATTAAGCGTTTGTATTTTTAGTGTTAAGCTTTATATGATTTTACGAATACGTTTGTATTATTTATTAAGTTCGGGCCGAACTTTGTTCAGGATGGCCGAACTGTGAGAGATTTAGAATTAATGTAATTTTATATTCGGACATTAGGCGGTGCTACTGTGGCATACCGCTTATTCGACAGTCTCACTGAGTACGACTCTCAGTACACACGCTTTGTAATTAATATCTTCAATAAAGTCTTTTAAATAAACCAAATGTCTTACATCTAAATAATATCTCTAGAACTAGATATATTTAAAACAATAGGGGTAATGTTTCTGACGTTAGTGAGCTTTAAATACATTTAAATACAAACTAGACTTTTTTTCTATTTACATTTTGTATAAGGCTTTTCATAAGACAATTCAAAATTCAATGCTTTCAAACAAACTAGTATTTTCCAAAGTTCTAGAAAGAGACATTTCTAATTGTTTCAAAATAACAATCGCACAAGAGATAATGACGTCAATGTATTGCAAATGTGTAGGTAAAATCCTACACGCGGAATACAACTACAAGGGTAAGTAAAAATTTTAAGGGTGAAATATTTCCCCGTATGTCTGTTGGATGATATTCTAACTATCCCACAGTGGGAAGGTATTAGAACACCGTAACGTGTGGCTGCCCCCAAGCCACGAGGTTCATTCTCTCGAAGGGTAGCCCCATCCATTTTTCTCTATCTCCCAATATGCTACTCTGATGGCATATGCTACCTTCGCCCGTTCCCGTTGCATCCCTTCGGCCGCGTAATCCGATTTATTATATATCGAGATTTTATCCAGATATCGATACCCCGTCACTGGATCAACTTGCCAGGTCGGAGGCCAAATCACAGGGGTGCGAATTAACAGACTTGTTTTACTCGATATAGTGTCGCAAAGATATGGCCAATGATATTTATCCCTCGAGGGTTCCTCCACTTTCAATCACAATTCCATGGGAATGAGATAGCGGAGTCGATTTTAATGGAACTTGTTGATGTTATTCTCGAAATTTTAACATCATTATTTAATAGGTGGAGTAATTCTATACGCATCGAATTTATAGATTACTTGGCACAAGTGTTAACTCCTTATTTAGAATTTTTTAAGAATTGTAATTTTTAATATTTTTTTTTATACAAGTACGGATATTCAATTACAAAACCGCAACCCACCTTAAATTACTACAAAGCTTCTTTAACCCTAAGAATAATGGGGAAAATACCCCCTTTCAGCATTTTAATTCTAATATTGTAGAATCATAATTTTCAAGATTTTCATTAAAATATGATGAATTAAATGTAAAGCAAAAAGACTGTTGAGAAAGTAACTCACATATTTGCAGAAAAACTGTTGATCGAAGGTTTTCACTGTCCTTGGCCTTTGGATGGATCCTGCAAGCATATGGAAACAGAGAGCATTGTAAATGGAGTTGTGTGATACGCGAAGGGTGAGAACGTGAGTCGTTCGTGTAGGTGTCAATCACACACCGCGCATATATTTACGGACATTTCATTTCATGGTCTTCCCCCCTGTCCTCTCGAGAAACACACCCCAAGCACACCCCCTGCACGCTGGTGTTGGCTAAATAATGGCCCGGGGGAGGTACGACGTGTCAACTGCCTTGACAGTACGACGTTTCGGTACGTACGGTTCTGTTCTCGGGAACGAATTCGATTCCGTCGGTAACAAAAGGTACCATGTCCTGGCGTTTCGGGAGCACCGCTCATTGTCCCCTCCCTCAATTTGAATAACGATTACGACACACTAGATGAATATAATGCCCAAATATTAATCGGGCATATAATAACGAATCCCTAAGTGACACTAACAGGTCAATCTAAATAATACGAGTACATATAATTGTAGTTCATTTAACAGATTTTCGAAAATTTCGAAGGATTGATATCCCCATCTCCTAAGTTCTGTTTGTTTTGTACAGCAAATAAAAACTTTCCATCTCTATAAATATATAAATGTTGATTTAAAAAATAATAATCTTTTGAGAAATTTCCTTAGCGTTTCCCTGCATCTTCTGGCTTAACGAGATCCTCTGCAATGCTACACATAAGTAAGGGGAAGGGAAAGAGTGTGGATGGATGTGAGGACTGAGAAGTAGAACTCGAGATTATATGTTATGAGGGAGGAAAGAGCATCAGACGATGGAAAGAGCAGTAATGAGTAATTCTTACACTTGATGGAACCTGGAAAAGGAAGAAAGTGTATATGGTGGACCAATTGCAGAATATATGAATTGTGAGCTATCTCCAGTCGTCGATTTTCTCCCTCCAGTGGGTGATTAGCAATCTGTAAGCCGATTAGAGAAAGCGAGTGAATGCTGCTGTCTCCTGAGTCGCAACCATCTCAACTGGCCTAACCCAATCCAATCCAATCGAAACCAAGCCGACCCAGCCAGCCAGCCAACCAAAATCCATCCTCCTGCACTCTAATTCCATACGGTTCCTTGACCGCCCACCCTTCATGATCTCCTTATTAACCGCACCCGGTAATTGCGCGGCGTACGCGATCGACGCGCTGATTGTGCGCTTCGCTGACTGCCCTCCGGTGAGATTAGGCAGATTAGTCTCTATTTGGACCTCGATAATTGATCCCCGTTCTACCTATGGACCATTTTATTATACATATTGTATATATACATTTATATCATATATGCTTGAAAATAAAGGGAATATTTATATTTACCGCAAGCGCAAAGGTTTATTTTGATTCATGACTTTTATTCTAAACATAATGTAACACAACAGAGCAAAAAATTGCAAAAATCTTTTTTTTTAAATGAAAAAAATAAAAATTTACTACAATCAGAAGTAAACTCTTATGGTTTCTTAATTAAATTCCTGATGGTTATTTCCTGGTTTTTCCCAGCCAATAAAATTCCCGGTCTTTCCCGGTTTAGATTCTGAAGCCCTCTGGTTTGTCATCGATATGTGCGCTAGGTAGTGCAAAAACACGAAACCGTAGCGTTCTGAAATATTAATCAGTACGGTGCCGCCTGTTGTCGGTTCGAAATCAGAAATTCCGGTCGCGTCCAGTTCGTCGCACGAGGCGCCAATCATGCCAACATTCAGGGATAGTATAGGACAACCAGAACAGGTCAGCATGGCAAGCTTGGTGTGATGGTGTTCTGCTGCAACGCGGTTTAGAGAGTAGAGTGCGACAGAAGAAATACCTACTGAGGGCTCGGAGGGTCGGAAGCAAAGCTACCAACTCGATTCGCGAAACTCACCAATTATTCCGCCATTCGTTGGCAACGTGCGCCAAATCTACAAGTGTTTACCCCTTTTGCCCCGCCTATTTGGCCGCTTCAATGCAAGGTCTCGAGAGTTGAAAGGTGAAAAATCGCTGATTTCTCGAAAAAATCAACCCTCTCGTCCGGGCCTTCAATTCTCGAAACTATCGCTAATTGAGCGACAATAATTATCAATGGCTTTTAACTTGCTCGAGTGTGCCCAGAAAAATCGGTGGCCGAGTCGATGACTCGGGTCAAGCGCGCCGTCAGCGAGAACGAATCAGAGAGGAACCCCAAATGAAAGACGAATGCACATAGTGTACACAGTACATACACGAATTGGTGAAAAAGAAGGTAAAACGTACTCACCAATTGTATTGGTACTGGAATACGTATATTGAAAATCGAGATTCGTATTATTTAAATCGATTGCCAAATAATAGCTCATGTAGAAACTCTAATTATGTGCAGAGCCACTAATTAGTGTGGAGCCAGGTCGACTAGGTGTTAATTAATTAGAGCCACTCTGACGACCTCACCGGCTCAGTGAACCCTTACCGCCAGGAACGAGTGCGCCGCTTTTTAATTGCTGATTGGTAAATAAGTAAATTGCCGTAAGGAAAAGGCGGAAAGCCTCTTTCGCGCCTTCGCGAACCTCACGCTCGTTGGTCAAAAAAATGAGAAGGCAGGCTTTCTACTCCTTCTCTCGCAATGGACTTAAATTATTTTTATTTATTTTTTTTTTCACTCTTTGATCTTTAGGTAGATTTAAAATTCAAAGCGTTTTTTACCACTTTTGATTTGCATTAATAATTTATCTGAGTCATGTTTCTTTTCTTTGTTCATATTACTCTGATGATTTTCACGCTTTTAAAGCTCGTAGATCGTGAAATGTTGGGGGAAGTCCGGTAGGTCATAAACTATAGCTCGAAATGGCGTCGACTGACTTTATCAGGGATACTTTAAAACGGTGCGGTGTCGAGCCTCGGAGAGTCGTCTCCAGGGAGCGATGCCTCAGGCTTAGTTTAAAGTATTTCACCTCGTTGTCGATAAGCTTAACACTTCCATCGTGAAAGTTGAAAGGTTTTGTAATGGTTGTAGAAGAATAGGGAGATGAGAACTGTCTGTTTCTCAATAAAAGTGGTATAACTTGCGGCCTCTGAGCAATAAGTTCAAAATGTTCTGCAAGACATAAATACTCTTCGTAAATTAAAATTAAAATTATTGTAACAGTCAGGCATATAGCTCAGTAAATTCTTTGATTCTTTCAATAAAAACTTTGACTTTGAAACATTTAATATGAAAATAATTCCTATTATTTGAAACTCTTTTAGATCTACATCTTTGTCCTGTATTCTTTTGATATATACATAAATTAAATCCGCTACTAGCAAAGAGAAAAAATTTTAGATCACTTTTATATATTTTTTAATTTGAATTCTTCGTAACAAACGTGAAAGAGTTACAAAAATGAGAGCTACATGAAATATTTATGTATTATATTTACAGATTGAAATAGATTGCAAAATCGAAGAACACACTGCACATAACAAATTTCCCCATTTTGCCTTTACATTAATAAATAACCTTACAATTTAGAGAGTTATTTGAAATTGTTTTTTTTTCCTTTTAGTCGCCGTTTTTTCGCTCACACCACCTTCTCGCTTAATCCTCGAGAATCAAAGGACTCGACGTTTCGTGGTTGAACCGACCACATATTTAATTTCGCTGGGCGACACGAGTGGGCGTGTGTACATCTGTCAATGCAGTGCGAAGCCTTGCAATTGGGGGCTGCTTGAGTTATTGGAGGTTGTCAGCCCTGGCCTACGGTGCCATAAACACGTGCTTCGATTTTGAGGTAAATCTACCCCCAGCACAGTTAACCCCTCGAAGCATGGGTGAACCGACCTTTAAAAGAATTTAAAAAAAAAGGAAAAGGCGGTTGCCTCTGAGTAATTGGGGACAAAAATAAAGCTAAGGATTTTTGTATTTAAAACTCGAAGTATTCTCCTTCATATTCACATGTAAAAAACTCCGATAAGATAATTAGTGTTCTGTGCTTCTATCGAGAAAATGATTTTCATCCGAAATATTTATATAATATTAAAAAACTGTCTCACAAGTTCATGATTTCCATTACATTAAAAGTATCTTCGAGTAATTTGAAACAATGTTTGGTCTACTAAAAGATATTGAGTCATTTTAGATATGGGAGTCGCTTTTAAAGTTCTGAAAGCAAGGGTAAGTTTTCAGATGTGTGTATTGTCAAAAGAGTCTGGGCTACAGTTTAAACACAGAGTGAATGTTCAGTTCGTATGGATTTTATTTCCGTCTATTATTTTTTTAGTGAATTCATTAAAAACAAATCGGAAGGTATTCGCTCTGGCTACCGAACCTCGCATGGGAGAAGCAATTTGCCAAAAACCAATATAAATTTCCACGAGCCCCTCTCAATCGCAATCAACCTGATTGGTCCCGGCAACGTATTGATGCGATCTGTTCTGGCATACAGGGTGCTCGAAACTTCAATGGCAACGATAAATAAAACAAATCTTTTTGTCTCTCACATGCTAACCTTAATTAACTGTAAACTGCATTTTTAATTAAAAACATTTTCAACATTCTAACAATTATTTTTAAATTCTCGGAAATATTTTCAATTCTCTTTTGAAGCATTTTTCCATTCCGACTATATGCAGTAGTAAAAGCATTATAGAATCAGACAATTCCACGCGCAGATTGAAGTACTAAAAAATAATATAAAATAGTGCATCAGTAATCTGATCTTAGTTTTCTTTGTTTGATAATATTATAAAAGGTTTTTTTTTCAATATTGGGAATAAAAATTAGTGAAAAAAAAGTGAAAAATATTCCTGTATGAAGACACCCGGTAGCTGGCTGGTTCCAGTTCTCGTTCCATTCGCATTGCTAGGATCGGGAAGGATTTTAGTGAAGAGAAAGCCGCTAGGTAGGCAAGTCTCATAAATACAGTTTATCCGGTGGCGCACCCACCCACGCTCATTATTCCGAAATATCTCATTCCACGACCTCCATCAGCACCCCGTAACGTGAGATTAAAAAAGGGCTCTTATCTGTGAACGAGCCTCGATTATGCCAGGAAAACGGAGAGGCAACAAGCAAAAGAAGAGACAAACCGAGAAACGTTAATCGTCCAATAAAGCAAATTTATGGTTGACAATAATGTGTCATTAACACTTTCGTCTCAAGACCTAAAAATAAGACGGAAAGACATTACTTTTCCTCAATCTCTGTCATTTGCATATATCCTAATAAAACCCGACAATAAGCTACTTTATTTACTTTCATAAAGACCAATCATTTCAGTCATTAAGTTCTATATTTTGTTTTTAGATGAGCAAAAACTCAATCTTTTCTTTTTTTTTTTGAGTGTTCAATTAGTATCATATTTTTTTATTTGACGTGAGTTTGAAATAGAAGCTTTAAATGTGTAAAAGCCAAGGTTTCTTGATAGGGAAAAAAAAATTAAAAGAATACGATTTCCTCTCTCGAGAATGAGGATGAGTGGAACAAGCATGCAGGACTCAGAGGAACAGGATCACGACGGGATTATGATTATCCTACGAAGGAAGGAGTGATTTATCCTGGCGTTCTCATATTACTGCTGCTGGTCATGTAACTAACCTGATGCCACACCCAGAATTGCAGTATATAGTTTGAACAGAACGGAAGATCAAACATATATTATGAATGTTAGTAGGAAATCATTTTCATTAGAAAATGTTACCTCCTTTGATTTCCTTTGTCTTTCTTACATCCGACTATACAACTGAACTAATAGTCGTTGTCTAACTTAAATGATCGAACACGAAAATGTCTTAAACAATTCCAAACAAGCAATATTATATTCCACTCCAAGAGTATCAAACTATATTGAACTATATTGAATTGTGATTAGACTAGAAAATATATACAACTGATCTATCAATGCCAAAAGTAATAACTAAATATGTAAAAATATTACCAAATAATTCACAACCTCAATAAAACCCTATCTTTTGTAAAAATACAAGTATAAGCGCATTTTTATTAATATCCATTAAACTCAAAATGCAAATTGGATAAAGAATAATAATAACCCGACTCTGATCAGACGAAGCCAGGTAAAGCATGACACATTATACTCTCGCAACAGGAAATATACTCCCGCCATTTCTCTTGTTGTGTAAAAAGAATGATTCTGTATGACAGTCACAGGAAATATACGAGTTTCCCAGTTTCGAGAAAATCAGAGGCAGCATGATATGCTCTTTTGACCAGGAAGATACGCCAAAAGCAAGTGGTGGAGGAAAAATAGGTTTGGTGATGGGGAATTGGTGGGGTTACTGGTTTGGTGGATGGACGGGGTTTACGGAGAACATAAATATGCGGTATTATTCTCGGAGTTGGCCGCTTGGTTGGTCGTCCCCCTGATTTATAGGCTCGGCTTGTGAACACGGCTGCCGGTATTTTTATTTAAATTTAATACACTCCACTTGGCGCGGGGGGGTATTAGGTGGAATTAGTGAAAGAACACGCGAAACAACCTGAATCAGGCCAAATGATAAAAATTCGAAATTTCGAATCAAAAAATAATTCAGTTTCAAATGTTTCTATTTAGTCATTAATTCGGTATGCTCATGTAGATTTTAGACTGTTTATCGCGGGGAATAAACTAAATTGAGTATAATTTCTTTGGAAAAGGAATGTTTCTCAATGATTTTTCCTTTGTGTATATAATCAATTTAATGTCATTCAAAATTTGCTTAGGTAATGTTGGAGGTAATGTAGAGTGAACCTGATGTGTATTACGTATATAGTCCAAGGTAATCCTGAGCTTTAGAACCCTATCACTTCCCTGAGGGTGACCGTGGGAGAATTTGCAGAAGGGTGCATGTTTGCGGTAGATACACGGCCAGGAAGAGGATGAAAGTATTGATGACGCTTCACAGATTAATTCTATCGAATAACAAGATTTAAGATAATTCCCTATGTCTGTCTAATTCACTTCCAAATCGAATCAACAATATACTCGATTATCCTTTTCTATAATGAACGTCTTTGATTGATCTTTTACGATGAAAGTAATATATGCAAATAATTTTATGATTAAAAACCTTATTGTATCAACATCTTTTCGGTTGAATTTGCAACTATTTCAAACGCAAGTTAATGATTGGCAAACAAAAACAATTTAAACATTTCTCTACAACTTTATAAAGTATTTTTCTTGCAAAGAGAAAGGTGAAACCTTGTTAGATCGAGGCAGACTTTTAATGTAGAGTGTTCCTCGACAGATTCCAGGACAATATGTTTTCTCGTATAGTGAGTGAAGAAGGGTCGCGTCGTGCTTTGGGGTAGTTCAGAGCTTGTAATTCAGTTAAACCGGCACGGATATTTCATTAGCTACCCCCTGAAGAGCGTGCTTCGACCCTGCGACCCCAGAAATGGGGGCGGATCGGGGTGACTTAAAACTGAAGTCCTCACTCTGCGTTCGCCACATTAAGTCAAGAGCCCCTTCGGCTAAATTGTTGACAGGACGAATATATCGTGTTTGGTTTTCGAGACGCGTGTCATCGCACGACGAGACGAAATCCTGGGGGATGAAAAATCCAAGGGACGATTGGCAGAGAAAACTTTTTTATCGTCCCATTAAAGTGTTTCGTTACGGGGGAACAACTCAAACTTCACTCTTAATGTGTATTTTTAACTGAAAGGCTTATTCCGTACATAAATCTCATCAAATCCCTCCTGTTTATTTTATCACTCACTCGATATTATTTCATAGAAATTACATACAAGGAAGATATTCGGGAGACATTAATGTGATGTCCTATGGATCGAATCGTAGTTTAAGGGGCGGTGCACATCGGTCAGTTAGTGCAGAGGCAAGGTGTTATCAGGAGCATTAGCTTTCAACTTGGTTCACAGGGTATAAAAGTAGCCCAAGGCAGCCATTATTACCCGGACATTGTCCGTGGCAGTCTAGTTCGCCTCTAGCTTTAACCTCTTTCTCCAGCACTCCGTTTCCCTCCTTTCTCTGTCTCTGTTTATCTCACCACCGAACCACCTCAACCTCCTTTCCAAGCAGAAAACACTTGCGCGCACTCTCGTACTCAACGAGAAACCCCTTATCAGAATTCTTAGCCCGCGTCGCCGACATCTTGTCGCAAATCCATTTCGCAGTCGGCGAATTTTCACTCGTACGTCCATGGAATCGGGACGAGGAACGCGAACTGCCTTCCAATAGTGAGCTGAATTTACCCCCTTGGATTATTTTTCTACTTTTTTCTCTCTTGAAAATGGAATCACGATCGAACTTTTTGAAAATACATATAAAATGATTAAAAATCAGAGAATTTCAAGGAATTTTAAGAGATTTTTATTGATTTTTAGGGATATAAGGGGATTTTTAAAAGAGTTGAAAAGAGTTATCAAAAGGTTTTTTTTCAGACTAGATGACTGAAACTTTAACCCAATTCTTTTTTAAACAAAGCAGTGAATTAACTTTCACCAACAAACATTTTATAATCAAATGTTTATAGTTCTTGCTAAGTTCTAAACTGGAAATTATAAAAGAAATTGTGACTGCTATTTTGGACACTAGATGAAGAACTGGAATGTCTAGAAACTTTGGAGGATAATTCGATTTCAGAGATTGTTCTATTGGCAGTGAGTTCTAACCGTTAAAGTGAATTGTAAAGTAATTGCATAAGATTAGTAGCAGGGCGTAGAAGGCACTCTTTCGGTTACTTCCAGCCCAATGACTCTCAACGACTTTACTTTGATTCTCCCTTTCCCTTACCCTTTATTCACCCTCTCGTTCTCCCTCGCTCGAATTCTTTATCGACTCTGATTCTCTTTTTCTCTTTATAAATCCTCATTTTCCTTCTCTTTCCCACTCCACTGGTCCTCCATCCCCCCTTTACTCACTTTGTGTTCCATCTGCATTTCATCGAGCTAATTTGTTGAGATACCGCTTGCCAATATTTCAGTCTTTTTTAGACCATTGCACCGAATAAAGGGGCTTTGGCAGACCGCAATCTCAGCATGGATAATTGCATTGCGAATCGTCTGTTATATGACGCCCGAACAAATTAATAAAAGGTACATAAGCATATTTTACGAGATCTAATTTCCTATCGCATATTTTCATAATTGCATTATTTACGGAAGTAATTAGAGTTTTCTTTTTTAAATTTATTCCGATTCAACCAAACTACGTACATATTTTCGAAAAATAAAGATAACATTTTATTACGATGAGGGGGGCCAAGGATTCTGGGCGTACTTGAGTAAATGGCATGTCCTTGACTGAATTTATTATGATAATTGTTTTGTAAGAGGCTTGACGCTGTCGACTGGGCAATGCAAACATGGCCATATGGCACATAGAGTTAAAATCAGCGAAACGCCCAATGGGGCCGAGCCCTGCTCGCATTGCTCTCCTGGTCGACGTACGCCCATGTAATCAAGAAATCCTGGGTCCCCTGGACCCCTGCATCCCCATGACCGCCAACATGGCAAACCGTGATTAACTTTTCGCCATAGCGTCGCGCCCCATTCATTTACCATTCATTCGCGTCCGCACGGATTACGCGAACCTATATATAATAGGAGAGTGGATGTTTCACCCTGGACTGACTGACTGTCGAATCACGCTAGTAGTTCAACCGGTTATTCTGTTTAGTTAGACGATCCGATCTCTTTTCAATCCAGTTCCCTTTTTGACCTCAATTTTCATTAACTGGAGAATCCCATTTAAAAATGAGCATATCAATTGTAAATATAAAAATGCTGATTATATTCTCAAATCGTTTTCCACTGTCATGATGAATCTGATGGGAAGCTAGTTTAAATTTGAAAATTTCGAAAGTTGTCGATTGACGCAATATTTATTTAATATGAGAAACTGAAAAATTCTCTTGCACTTGTTAGTTACTAAAGGCAGTGACACTTCCATTTCCCAGCGAATGAACCTATCTTAAATGTAATATGCATTCAGCTTCAAAAACCGATTTTACTACACTTACGTATAAAATACGTAAGCCAAAAATTTTAACTTCGGGTACTTTGGTTAAACGGAATGACAGAAGATAATCCTTTTCATGCTGTAATCAAAAAGACAAAGATTACTTTTCGAGTAATACTTTTGGCATCATCGAATCTATCAATACGATGACGCCGTATTCCCTTGGGTTCTGATTGTTTAAGGTCTTGAAGATTGCACTAAGTAAAATTGGATGGGGATAGAAAGAGGGTTTTAGAGATATTGATATTGGTACTGATATTGAGCCAGAAGATTGGAAACTCATCCCACATTATGGTTTATATTTTATGCATTTTCATCAGCTTTATACAATCTATATTCTGAATTACATACGCTCGACAATAAAATTATTACCTTTTACAATAATAATTATATTGTTTACTGAATATTAAAGAGAAAAAGTCTTTATAGAGAAATCGTTATTAAATCAATGTTGCAAAACTAATCTTCAAACCGTGAAGAAAGAGAGAAAATCGACTGCATAGTCTGTATAAGTCAATTTTATATAGAGTCAAACGCAAAATAATTTACTAAAACTTTTGCTTTCAGCACGTTTTAGCATGTTTTATTCCTTGAACATTCTTTTTCGCAAACTATTCTCATTTAATTCATATGATTGAATAATAATTTGTCAAGTTGCAAAAGGCAGAAAGCAAATTGAAATATGATATAAACTCGCTTTGTCAAGTAAATATTTTCTTTCCTGGGTAGAATATTCTATTGTTCCAGTGTCTCTAGATCGTTGGATTTTTCGACCCCCACTCTGCAACCCACGAGCTCATGCTATCTTTCTCTATCAATAGGTTCGTGACTGTTGCTAGAGAGAGAAAGCATGAGCTCGTGGATCGTAGAGTGGGGGCCGAAAAATCCCACGATCTGGAGACACTGTATTGTTCTATTATTCTTTAATTCTAATAACTTTATGGTTTTACAGTGCTTTAGTCTCATATAAAGAAAAATACATCTATGTTTTAAGCTCTCTATTTTGCAAATCAGTTTTAAAACATAAATGTCTTTAATATTATAAAATGCTAAACCATTTCATTTCAAAAATTATATTTATATTAAATTAATGAAATTTACAAAGTGACGAGTTGAAAGGTCAAAAATTGAAAGACTCGAGTGTAAAAATATCGGTTTTCGAATTGTATACTGTTGAGGGGTGACGCGTTGCCCCAGGTCCCGCACCACACTGACATCATCATCGGAGTATTAAGGATTAGACTACCAAATAAGTAGGTACGTGATGCTGGGCGGGGGTGGTCGCCCCATTGGCACCCGCATGCCGCCCCCTAGGGGATGCAATCAGGACGTTTCAATCAACAGTCGCTCAAGTCAACGGGGGTGAGTAAAATCGGGGTTGGAAGGTGCAGAAGGGGCCTTCACGATTACTCTGATAACCAACGGGCATTAAATCTTGGACCGAAGAGGGCGGTAACCCCTTCTGTTCTTCGTTCTCGAGTGGTTCTAAGGTGGTGAGTCATCGGTTCTCGTTTTAAAGTTCATATCATCAGACTCGCTTCACGAAACGCTCCACCATTCTTTTTCGTTGAAAATATTACATTTCCAACCCATGCATGAGATAAAATATCTTCGAACTTAATTTATTATGATAAAATAATGATGATTGAAGGACGTAAAAGTGTGAATTAAAGAAGCGGAAGCAGTAAGATTACACCACTTTTAAGTATAGGTAAGCATCTTTGACCGATAAAAAAGGAGAAATCTTTTGGCAATTTCTCGACCCATTTTTGAGGCATACGATCGCGATAAAATGACGTCTACGCGGCACCGGGTCGTGGTTAAAAGTTGAAAAGGGTGGGAAGGAGAAATGGAGGAAGAAGGGAAGAAAGAAGAGGGAAAGGATGGACTATCAGCATATTTCAAAGATAAGCCTGCCCACCCTCACGTCTGTTGAAGCCTCCTGCCGGGCCATCAGCCATAATAACAATCCGATATGATTACGCTATAATCGTAACGTAGCCAGAAGGAAAGAAAGAGAGAGAGAGAGAGAGAGAGAGAGGGCCCCTTAGGAGAAAATTACGCCGGGGAATTGAGATACCGTGTTTACGTCTTCTAAAGTACTGGCATAAACAAAATTAAACGGCCTTTCTTACCCCCATTTCCGCAAGCTGTTTGGAATGCAAAAATCACGAATTTAAAATGATGAGACATCAGCATTCAGCATTTGATAACTTTCGATTGGAAGGGTTTCACTTTAATTTCTCAGGGTTAAAAAAAATATTTCTCTTCTAAATCTGTTCCTCTACTTCAGATATTTTAGTCTTTTTAACTTGTTTCAGCTTGTATAATTTACTAACGCTAGAGTATCAGTAGTTTCGGCTGTTTATGGTCAGACTTCAGCAGAAAACTCTACTATTATTTAATTCAGGGGTATTTCAAAATAAAGATATTAATTTACCACTATTAAAATTAAAAACGAAAGATCCGATGCTTTCTCAATCTAAATGTAGCAAAACTGAAACATTTCCTGTGAAAATTGTTTCTGTGAGTAGGAATGAAAGCCGACAGAGAACTATTCCCTTAGTTTCATATATATATATATATCTTGAGAAAGGACAGAGCCCTTGCAAAAGCCGTTGTGTCGACAAGAAGGGTTTCCCGAAGGAGGTTGTGGTGGTTTGACGATAGAGGTTCGAAGGAGAATACTCGGTTCGAGGTCCGGACAATGCGCTCTCGACGTCACTCTCAATACCTCGTCGACGAAAGAAGGATGAGGAACTTAGAATCCGGATAGGAAAAGAGACTCGCGAAAGATTGAGAAGGAAGAGGAGAAACTGGCGATAGTGAAATCGAAGGGCAGAAAACGGATCAACAGTCAGCTGACGACGAGCAACGAATAATGGCGACGAGAGGAGACTCTCACTTTCCTGTCGAGAATCAATGGTCCGAATCGACGGATGGAATGCTAAACGACCCAGAATCGCTGAATCGGTATTTTGAGCGCACACTTTCACTATTCTGTGTTACTCTATTCTATTCTCTACTCTCTCTTTCGTTACTTATCTTTGGACTCAATTTTGAATTCTGGATTATATTAAATCAATATTGGCATCTTTTGTGATCTTGAATATTTCTACCACGTGTGTGATGTCTTTTCCTAGAACTTTCATAAAATTGATACAGAATTTATAGGGAATCTCCACAACAATTATTTACCAAATTGTATTGTATAAATTGTAGATCTAAATTTTCTTTTTCAGCAAGTCTAGTATATCGAGACGAGTTAAATTTCATCTGGCTGACCTCACAATCGAAGTTGAATGGTATGGGGAAGTACGTGTACAGGAATAGACAGATCTGTAGATATCAATCGGCCGAAAGAGTACCGGGCAGAGGGCCCAAGAGACACTCGACTGGTAAACAAACTGTCTGAAACACTCCAGGACGCTCCATTCCATTCGAGAATCCGGGCTCCTCCCGTTGGTATTATCTCGGTACATATTTAAGTGCATGACGTGAAGATTGCAGCCGCCCCTAGCTGAAGCATCGTTCCCTCTTCGACCAACCCTGTCCACCCTGGCCGCCCCGCGAGAACCGAAGCTCCATGAAGCTCCTACAAGTCCTCGTTTCCCAGTGGCTGTCAGATGCAGTCCTGGGAGGGTCATCAGATAGTACAACTCGGATAATACCAACCGGAAAACGAAATACACACGCGCGGAATATGCCGGGTTCTACTCCCTCGCGATGCACGTTCCTGTGCTTCTCAGATGTTAAAAATTTTATACTTTATTTCCAAATGTTTATGTTTTTTTTAAATTAATTCTCAGGTAAACGTATTCGAAATTTGAAAACAAAGGTATATATCTACGACCAAAATTAATAAAACATTTAAATTGAGCCCAGAACGAAGTGAATTTGTCAATTTTTTAAGAAGATATTGCAAAAAACGTCAAATCTTAATATTTTCTTAAAAAATAATTGGATCACAATAAATTCTCCGACCGGTAGTGGTGTTATAAGTTCGAAGTCAACAAATCGAGAACAAGAAGAGCTTCTCAATCAATAAATGAACTTGAGAGTATTCCGCCGTATCGTAAACTAGGGGGTTGAGTGGCGTATGCATATGCTAATGTGAGAATAAACGGTTCTATTAGAAGAGCCAACAAACGCCCCGCTGGATGAGCTTAGGGATTTGAATGCATAAATACTCGAGAATACACACGCTATCTACATACACACATGCAAGATTGCAAGGGTCGTTTGGTCTGATGTTTTAATCCAATACTACGTAAACCCATCGCCTTGCCCAAACAGACGTTTCTGTGATATGATTACTAGCCCTTGAATATACATACATTCCATCAACTACAGTATATACAATATACATAATGCAAATATACAAACAGTATATATACTGAGCGTCAACTTTTTCGCTACGAATCATTAATCATGCAGAGTATAATCTTTCTAGACGTTAATCGCCAAGGAGGGGTGTGACAATACTTTGCGCAAAATTGTGTTAACCCTTGCTCCCAAATACGAGGGGAAAATTCCAACTGTCATTGAGAAATAATAAAAAGTATGAAATGCTTATTTAAAATCATAGTTTCATATAGTAATTTGCTATCATTTCCACGAGAAACTGGAAGAAATATTGTATTTTGAGACCCGTGAAATTAGAGAGCAGAAAATTGAGGAAGATCGTAATGCCAATCGTCCAGACGATTTTCGCGTTCCAATTTCGTGAAGCGTGATAGGAAGCCACCTCGATTTCCCAGGAATCGTTACTTCCGGCCGATCGACCACTTATTGCTGCAACATCTTTCCCTTTGCCTCACGGCTAACCGCAAGTGGGCACCCACCCTCCTCTGAGAGATGGCGAAAGAACAAAATTCTGGAAGCACTCGGGAATTATGAGTTGCGAGAGTTTATAACCGTTTTTGAAGATTCGCTCAACTGGTTTGGGACGTTAAAACGCGATCCTTGAAATCCAAACTTCCCTCGGGTTGTTTGTAGTTCACGAGAAAAAAACTCGTCAGCCCTTCACTAAACGCAGACGTAAAAATCTTGTCCATCTCCTTCATTCTTTTCACTTAGCCCTCTATCGATCCCAAAGATATTACAACGTTCTTATTTTATGTCATCCCAGGAAGACATTTTATCAATTCTTTCTTCAATTTTAAATGTCTTGTGTTAGTTTCATGTTCAAGAAAATCCATCACACCAGTTTTTCTAATCTTTAATCTATATAAGTAATTGATTTTAATTTTACCTCTCCCTTTTTCCACCGTTTTTTTTTTCTACTACTTTTCTAACTAGTAAAAAACTTCTTGAATTTGTTGAATCTTTTCAAAGTCAGCCAAAACAAAAAAAGTAGATATTCGCTTCTCATTGGTTCTGATAGGACCGGCGGATATGATATAATGACACTTCTTTTATGCATTTGAACTTGGAGGAAGGTTCTAAGCGAGGCAAGGAGAACCTCTGTTTTCTTGGCGGCCAAAAGGAGTTCCGCACCAGGCACTCGACTAATGGATGCAGGAGTCTTATGGCAGCGCAGAGAGCGTCGCGACGCCAAACTTTAACTCGTTAATTACCGGCGCGAGGGAAACTTCTTGCCGGCGCTCGAATATTTCAAACTATTGTGTTCGTAAACCCCTCGGGCTTGGCTTGACTCTGCAAGGCGAAGCGACCCTACCATGCTCTTACTTCAGGCTTCTTACTCTCGCTCTCTCTTTCTCTTTTGCTCTCTCTCTATCTCTCTCTCTCTTTACTCCTCCACCTACTCATCTTGCCAACGACGTTTCTCCCGAATGTCCCAGAAACCCTGGCTGAGTCTAGAGTCTAGTAGAGTCGAGTGTCGTCGCACTAAGAAAGGGGTGAGGAAAGCAGTGAGAGTTTGTTGCCAGGAAATCATTATCGATAAAGCACAATGCTCGTAAAATGTACGAATTAATCTGATGGTGAATCCCTGAGGTGCTTTATACCAAATATAATTTGTTCCTAAATTAGCAATGAGATTATGATCCTCAATCCTAAATACCAATTCCTGTTACAGATATTTATCGACATTGTGATTCTTCGATGGTTCTATTTCAGACTAAAGAAATTCTTGTCCATGTTAAATTCACAAGGACCGTTCAAATGATGAATGATGATAAAATTTTTTCTGGTGGGAATAGTTTGCGATGACCTAAAAACACATTATATCCAAAAAATAATCCCAAACTTTTTATAAGCACGAGATTTCAACCTAATACATACTTATGGTGGTCAGTAGTACAGGTCAATATCTAGTCAGCCAAAAATCCTAAAACGGCAGCAACAACGATATTTTTTTTTAACCCTAGAATTCTATTTGTTATATTTTTCCTAAATGTGAAAAACTGATAAAATCTCAACTTAAAAGAAACTTCTGCTAGCTCAGGGGTCAAAATTAAAGTTTTTATGGGGTAAGTTTGTAGCCCACGATTTTCGTGTGTGATTCTAGGGATAATATAATAAAGAAAAGACTTTAAGTGTAAGACATTAGAAACGTAATACATACTCCAGTCACCGAAAATGTATACATAGAGTAGTTAAAAGTTTAATATACTTTCATTTTGAAAATAGCTTTTCAGATATGACATTCGAAGCTTTTGAAAAGAGAAGAAAAAATGAAAATTGAAAGAAAGAAGGGCTTTTTATTTGAGCCAGTGGTTTTTAGGTTGAAGTGACGTGAGTGAACCATTGGATGAAGGTAGACGCAGAAACTGGCTCGTAAGTTCACACCCGGACGACCTCGTTATCCTGACTCTTCGAAGCACAGGTGATATTTTCGCTGAGCGATCTAGGCGCCAGTAGAGTACTACGAAGAAGGTGATGCGGGATGAGGCTAATGGACAAAAGGGTACTAGGGAGAAAACGAGGCCCTATAGACACCCGCTGCCTCGTGAAAGGGTGCAACCAACGATTAACAACGAGCCGAGGGCGTCACCCGTGAGTGTTGTCTTCATCCCACACCACGCAGTAGTCGTCGCAGGTCCTTACAACGCCCTCCACTTCCTCTTTTTCTCTTCTTAGAATTTACACCCATCATATATCCCACGAACTTCCTCCTCTGCCTCTCTCTTTCAGCCAAAACCCTTTATTTTTCATATCACTTTTCAGTGAGAATTGAAACATTCTTTTAATTGAAACAACTCACCTTCCCCTGATTTTATTTTCCTCAATAATTGAAACATTTTGGATCAGAAATTCCGCTTTTTCACTTTTGCATGGTTGAAACAATCCATTTGAATTATCAGTTATTAAACAGGATTCAAATGTATAATTTATTATAGATGCAAGTGTCACCATTCGATTAAGAAAAATCTAAGGATCTTTCCTACTTAACGAGAGTTTCATTTGCAAAGGTTTCAGAAGTAAAGAGATTATTTATTAGTGATTGTAGCTATTAAATTAATCGCTTGTATATACTATATGTATAGATATACCCTTGCATGACGAAGGAGCAATTAAGCACTTCGCGAGCCGATTGCTTGTGCAATTAAAGGATTTATAATACTATAATAATTGCGGTAATTAGCGTTGTTTTCAAAGTGCACTTTTCCAATGTGGAGCTCCCTTGCTTTCCATTTTTACTGCTTTTTTATATTCTGCGAATCCGAGAGAGAGGCTCAGTGAAACAGATTCAAAAACCAGCACTGGTACTTCAGATTAGAGTGGCTGCTATGATTTAAGTACTGTAGATAACTCACTTTTTTACATACGTATGCGGACTATTTATCATCCAGAACTTTTGATCGAATTCTTTGAAAATTTGTAAAAATATATCGCAAAAATAAAAAAAATTGAAATACAAATATAATGCTCTATGTTTCTCCCTTTTGAAAAATACTGAAAAGTGCGAAGGGTGACACTTCCGCCTAGCAAAGCATTTCCATGTTTACGATGCGAATTATAAGGAAGGAGTTACGCACACGTAGACGGTGGTGTTTGACACGCTTTTTAAGGATTGGTGCTCAGGATCGACGTCGCCAGCATCCTCGGCAATCTCGGCATCGTGACGCCTAGCCGGTGCACTTGGTGAATATAAGTGCGAATTGCAACACTTCCCGTGTTCCACACAAGGAGGGAAAAAGCGAGTGCCGTAACACGTGTAACATGCGGACGCGCAAACTAATTACGACGCTTCCATTTTCCATCTGAATCCAACCCTCTTCCCGACAGGGACGTAACGAACGCGAGTGCAACCTGCCGTTTAATTTCGCCAAAAGCAGACGATAAGTCCAAGCGCCAGTGCCTCCGACGGTCTGGCTTCATCGAGAAGAAACCCTCTTTTCATGGAAAAAAAAGGGTAGTATGATAGACAGAACGACGAACTTACGCTACAAACAGGAATTTCATTCAGTGAATTTACACTGAAGCGAGAAAAAAAACTTCCTAATATTTCAACCACGTTCGTGTCAAATTTTATGCAATTAACGTTGTGGCTTTTCCAATAACTTTTGCCTGAAAATTTATAAGATTTAATATTTAAAAGTTATATTCCCCTCGTAGAAAGTCAAACTTTCGTGTCGTAAATAAAATGGTTTATTATACTCTGTATAGAAAGTTTGGTCACAAATAGTATATGTGGTCGATACTTCGCTAACTTCGATCTTACATTACTAGGCATATTCGTCATTCGAGCAAGAAAAGCGTTGTGAAAACGTGCACATGACATGACTATGCATATTTCTAGTAAACCGAAAATACCCCGTGAATAATCATCTTTAATTTTTAAACCCCTGCGCATCGCCTTTATTTTTTATCTAACAAATTTTTCTCGCTCTAAAAAATATGATTGATAGTCATATCATTTCACATTCATTAGGTTTGATTCTTTTACAGAAATATGCCCGATTGTATTATATGTGTATAAAGAATTAGGCAAATAAATTTGACTACCCTCCAAATCGACGATGCAACAACTTTTCAGTATATCATCCCTTATTTATATTTCTTACAATATACAACAACATATAACCGTCAGAGATCAACCCATACGCAAGAGCAATCATCGACAGTAAATTAGCTCCCGAGCTAATTATGACGAATGAGTGATACAGGTTTTATGTGATATCGTTGCGCTTGGCTGGGACGAAAAACGGGCAAAAGCAATCCTTTTAGTTTCTTTAAATGAACGCAGCTCTCGTCTCGTTTTGCACGAGGGCGCGTTCATGCGACTTTCGTCGACTGCAGTTTAATACCCACGGATCAAACGAAATCTGCAGTCGTTGAAAACTAGAAGTTGAATCAACTTGGTGCGTCGCCTTCTTTGCCACACACGCAAATAAAAAGTAGAAAAGAAGAAAGGCTCTTTATGGTGTCATATTTTCATGCCATGTTCTCTCTTCTACATATATACAAAATTCTGTAAAGCTGCAATTACCTTCGGTGGTATATACATATTATTAGTTTCGTGATTCACTGCACCTCTATACCTTTCAATCTTTCACGGTCGCATTTTACATCCGAGGAAAGTAGGATTTTTATTTTTAAATATCAAAAATAATGAGAGATGTAAAGTAGGTATATATTTTTAACTATCATTCAATATATATAATTTGTTGGAAAAAAGATAGATAGGAGGTTCAAGAAACTCTGGACTTCAGCTTTTTATCGATATTTCTTATTCCATCACTTTATCTTTTAGTCTAAATGTATATATATATATATAGAGAAAATATGATTTGAAAATTGCAAAGGCTCTGTTTATGTTTATAGCTTTGACAAATTAGTTTTGTAACTCAACCTCTGATCTTTGCTAACTGACCCTGAAAAATGTGCATACATACAAACTTTTAAAGCGTTTGAGCCGTCTCAAAAGCGTGCTAATTAACATGTTGATTCTTAGCTGAATGTGAAACGGAAGTTTGTCGTGAACCTTTGCGATTTTTGCAATTGAAATAGACAGTCTTTTTCTGAACACTTCAAAATGCAGATATACATCGAGTATAGTAGTGACGAAGAGAACGAGGAAAAAGGAATTTGAGCACGCGGCTTCAGCCGCCCTTTTGTCAGTTGCCTCGTCGTTTGCATTCTCGTAATTAGTTCATTTGCCTGTGCTAATTACGTTACTTTTAATACGCCACAGGCAGCACGAATACCGGATATCTCATGTTACTGCACTACATACACTCATATTCCACGATGAAAGCTCATTCGCTCTTATATACATATAGTCTCTCTTTTACTTTCCTTTCTCTCATTTTCTTCTGTAACGATTGCATAAATTAAAACATCGGTAACAGCGATTTTGAAGGTAAGTTTTTTTTTTTTTAAGAATTATGCTGGCGACATCACGGTTGTTACGAAAGCGAACGTATTCAACAAAATTAGTACGTTCGTCTGAGAGAAACATTTTTTGGTAGGCAAACTCATTTTTTAATCAGACATATATTAAATTGAATTATTTTGAAATACTTAAAGCCTTATAATATTTGAAATATTTATATCAGTTTGAATATATGTATATTGTAAATAAAAAATTATTCTAAAAAAATATATTGAAATCCAGTGAATTGAGTTTCATCTCTTTTTATTTGACCTTTTTTTCTCCTCTTTTCTCGACTTTTATTCGCAATTAGGGGCGTCGAGACGCTCCGCGACGCTACGTCGCCCTTTTGCCTGTTATTTAATTGGGATATGCAATTGAATGATACTTGGCGACGCGCACCCCCGACAGGGCATGAGTTGTCGTCGGTTCGCGGATATAAGTTCGTGGTATTGTGAACGACACTCGACGACGCTTCAGGCTGCACTTTCGATGGCGTTTCAACAAAATGGAGTTTCGCTACAAAAGCTTCAGTTTTCACCAAGTGCCTAAGAGTGAAACGACTTTAAAAAGTTGAAATACAAATAATTTTCATTAAATTGTGGAACCTTTTGCGGAAGCTTGGAAAGTTTTTTGTGTAATACTAAATTATTTATTGTTATTTCCAGTAGAAAAAAATGTCCTTCAAATAATCAAATAATCGTCCTTGAGATTTTTTGTGATGGAAAGATCACACACGTCTTTGCAAAGGATTTTATTATCTCTCATAATAGAGCCAGGAGCGTATCACGGTCTTCCCGATAATCCAGCAACAATGAGATTAAAGTCGTCGGGATTCTCGAAAATAGTTTATCAGCAATACACCCCTAGAAAGTCGCATTGAATGAAAGAATCCCTGATGAAGCCGAGCGGCTTTTGATTGACAGCTGAAGTAACTTGGAATCTATTGTCGCACAGAGATTGGATGGTGAAACCAAGTCCCACAGGAGTCTAGGGGTGGTTCTTCCTTCCCTCTTCTATATCTATATATAATATATATTAGATCTTTCGAGGTCAGAATTAAGAAACTCGATCTCGAGGTTCGACTTAATGCGGAAACTGTAACACGGTTCTATAAGAAAATCCAGGGACAATCCCTGTCAGGTTAAAAGTAGGAGATTATCCTCGCATTGTCACCTTTGGCAAAGGGGTAGAGATTATAAACTAGCCTGTTTAGATCCGCGGATGTTACGTAACACCCAGCATTCGTTGCGGTTATATGTTACACGTCAGGAAAACACAAAAGACATTGAAAAAGGTATTTCAAATGAGAAAAGGATCGGGTAGACCTAATATGATAAAAGACGAAGGGTTTAGGAATCAGAAAAAGTGATTAAATTTTGATTATCCCATAGTCCTCCGGCAAATGTAAAAGCCGCGAGGTGAAAGCCTTCGCATAAGATTTATTGATTAATTAACTAAACGATTAATATTAGAAATGATGAGAGTCATTGATTGAAAATAAAAAAAAGTATATGAGCAATAAGAATTGGATCAACCTGCAGCTTGTTGATTTATAAAAATAAAAAGACTCCATTGTTCGTGCAGAGCACACTTTATAACTCACATCACTCAAAATGAAATACAGCAGTTCAGTTTTCTTAGTGCACTTAGCGGAAGTGAATGGAAGATCGACATAAAATAAAATTATCGCACGTTTTACTTTAAGACTCTAGACTCCAAGGTGGATATGAGTTTCACATAGAGTAGGTGAGTTTGCATCCTTGGTAAGACAGCAAGATGCTGGCTCGTTATTTAGAAGCAACAATAATTAATGACGGTTAAAAGGTCCTTACGAAGATAACGAGAGTACTAACCTGCCTATCTTCCGCAGTATTCTCTGTCCCAATGGAAAATGTTTTCACTCATATTCCCCCAACCCTCTCTATCCTCCTTTACCATTCCTCTTTTAATATCTTCTATCTTTCTTTTTCCCTCTTTTCCATCTCTCTCTGCAAATATAATTCAGCCACTCTTTCCACATTTCCCCACGGTGCTCGACGCTTCTGAATGCCCAATTATTATATCGCGAAATATCTGCTAGAAAATTGGATAATGCTTTTTCAGAGGGTCGTGGAAAAAAGAAGAAAAGGAGAGAGGGAGTCGAAAAGAGATTCGAAAAAGAATTAACAAAATATGGTAGGGGCTAGTGAAAAATGGTAGGGATGGGGTAAAAAGTGTGCCTACCCACACGATCTAAGTTTAGACATATATTTGCGTGAATATTTTAAATGTGGGTACAGGTATTTGGATTTTCGGTTGGTAGATGTCAAGCGGAGCAGGTGTGAGAGTGCACCGGAAAACGCCAGTCACACCCTAATGCAGAAACCGCGACGAGATGCGCTAATTGGACCCTCGAGGTGATGCTCGCGAGAGAGATGCTTCTCTGTGAAATGGGGGTTTTTGGGGTTAGCGGAATCGCCCTGGGGCTCGGGGGTGGCTTCAAGAGGGGAGGTAGTAGAAGAGGTGGCATTCAATCTTACTGCTGGATCCTCTCCTTTACTCGTTGAATCTTTTGCATTCTGTAGTATATTTTTCGCGTTCTTGTCGCCTACCCCTTTCCACCCCTACGATAACTCTGTACACCTGCTGTATACTCCAATATACCCCTCTGTCCTAGTTCCTACCTCATCTTCAATCTATCTCTCCGGTTCTTCCTCCCCCTGCACCCTTTCCTTCATCCAAACCATCACTCTTACCTCCTCTATCTCACCCGCCCTTTCTTACCTTATTTTCCTCTATAAAGTTAATTTGTACTAATTTAGACCCCCTCTGCTCTGACCCATAATTTACATATCACCCCTTTTTTTTCTATACATCTTCTATACATAATAAATTATAAATTCTGACTCGAATGAGTTTGGCAAGTTGTTGACATGAAATTCATTTCTAATAAATTCAGGTTTTGAACCTAATATGACCGATATTCCTTGCGAAAAATTTGCCAATTCTTATAGTATAAATAATATAAAGAAACTTACTAATTTGGCGCTAGGTCCTCTTATTCAGAGAGAAGGCAACAAGTCGTAACTCGGATCCGCCTGAAACAATGAGAGAAGCACGTCAGGAAATGGTTGGAGCAATTTCAGCAAAAGCGGATGCAATATGGAGTCACGGTTACGGAAAGCGTTGGATGGATAGAAGAGAAAGGAGGGACTTAGAGAGAAACGTTAAAATTAAGCGTTATGTCTGGCATTACGGAAAATTATCTATGTTATGCGTTCCGACCGTATCTTTATGGCGTTTTCTATCTGGATAAAAGATGAGAGGATGCTCTGCTCAAATTTATATGCATACCTACTATTTATAGGTTGACATTTTATTGCGATATTCCTGCCGTTTTCAGACTTTCCTGAAAATGCCTCGTTAAATATTTTATGACCGCGATCGACCTGCAGTGCTTACAGATGGCAAAGCCATTTGTATTTCACGTGCATACCTGCACAAAATTTACCTTCACAAATTTGACCTATAGATTATAAAAATGTATATAATATAAATCTATATTTAAAAAATAATCTATTTTTCAAATAAATATTGATTCGGAAAACTCGGAGATAGAAGACTATTAAAATTTATTTAAGGTGCAATGCAACTTGATGCGGACGTAATAAAATTTGCTTTTCCCGCAAATGGGCAAACTTTGCCCTCACTCGAGAACCGCAAGTCTTTCAACAATTATTTGTTCATTCAGCAGGGCGAAGAAGCTGAGAAGCGTGGAAGAAAGGAAGGTAGTCGATTCAAAAAGAAACGTAAAATAAAATACGACCGTAAAGTACAAATATAAAAGACTCTTGGGATTCGATGGTAAAATTTTTAGAGCACTTGGAAATTTGACCGAGTGGAGTGTGAATGGACTGTTCCACCTTCTTGCGGATCATACTCAGAGGGCGGTTGGAGTGAAAATGCCAAGTGATTTACGGCGCTTTTACACGGTCAAAAATCGACTGACAGACGTTTGGTCATCTATTTATCCTTAAACTTGCATTCAAGAGAAATCGAAGACTAAGTTTAGTTTTTGTTTTTATGACAACATTTTTTTATATTATAATACTGAAAGAATGATCATCAAGAGATCAAATAAAAGTAGAATTTCCCAAGCATTTTCCGATTTTTAATGACCTGTAAGAAATCTCAAATTGAATTAAATTTTCTGGATTTACTATAGAGATTTGGGAATCACGTCAAGAATATTGTACAATTGAGTATTGTAACCTTGAGGATGTTCGTTGTCTATCGTATTAAGTGGAGTAAAAAAAATCAAAGAGGGTGGGGGAAGTTCTTGGGTATAGTAAGGGAGAAAAGGGATCGACGAGGGAGCCCTCGACCTCAATTTTCGAAACGGTTCTGACTTCAAGGAGGCGAGACAAGGGCGGGGTGCATTCATTCAACCATTTCAGGGTAGCATGGCTTCCGAAATAAATGACCGAGCATTGAGCAGGCATTCATAGACGGGCACCAAGTGCTTTGCTCTAGTGCTTTTGGAATTCCGATTGGTACCCTCGCCATCGAGAAATAGGTGTAGGTACTGTAGGTGGAATATATATGCGATGCTGTGCGAAGAGATGTATTTCAGGAGGGAAACCTTCTTTCACGTGTCACGTGGTGAGCGATCGACCAAATAGCAGGTGAGTGCCTCATGCCTGATGATCGCAGCTAGCAAGCATTTATTTACACATATATAAACGTCAAGTCAAACATTAATAATGAACGAGCAGAACGACCGCGAACTCGACCGCGAAGATCTTCTCGACGGTACTCGTGATTTGTTGGACATTGAAACCTTTTCCTCGAATTCACACTGATTTTAACTCGTTTGAGACGTTGACTTGAATTGGATTTGGGATAATGCAAATTTTCATATTGTTATTTAAAGATAAAAAAATTAATTATATATTTCAACTATATTTATTATACCGAGTTCAATTTAAAATCAATTCTGTTATTAAATTTAAAAAACGTAATTAGCTTGAAAAAAAAGAATTTGAATAAAAGAATCCCTGTTCAAATCGATCTTAAAAGCAACCTTTTAACTATGTAATTAAATTCATTCCTTCACAACAAACACCTCCAATATAGCCTCCAATTCTTTCGCCTCATTCTGCAGATTTTATGAACTCTGTCTACCGAATGCAAATAAATGACAATGACGGTGCAGTTATTTACAGGCGTAATTACGTGCAGAATAGTCGAGTCAGGTCTGCGGGTAGGAGAGTCAACTTAGTAAACCTCAGTCTTTTCGGGGTTTGTCATCAATACCAGTCGCGTGTCAACCCTTTGACGCCTTATAGTGGGACCGACGGTCCCAAATTTCCCAAATTCCCCCTTTCCTAACGCCGTTCCAAGTTAATGTGAATCTTTAGGGGATGGTCAAATTTCAAATGCTGTCTCATCTCCTGTCGATATATACTATATGTCCTCCCCCAACTTCAGAGTGCTTCTACTGGTATATTTGGTAGAAAACTGGACACCTGCTTTTGGTTCCATTGACGGGTTGAAATATAGAGGTCCCCGAGGACAGACCGAAGCAGGACACCTGGAATTACCTTCGTCTCGAACTCTCAATGGACCAAACCCTCGATGCGAGGGAGGGGGTCACTGTCTTCCCATTCTTTTTTCCTTCTCAACTTTTCTAGCTTGGAAACAACCCAAAAAGGTAATGCCCCCTCCATGATTTTAAGCGAAACTTTGGACGTTTTGACCTTAGAGAAAATATCCTCGTTCTTAGTATCCTTGACGTCAAACACAAAAATACACATCGTTGCATATTCGCTCTGTACCTTCATTTGCATGAAAAAAGACTTTCTTTCAAGGGAAAAAGATCTTCGGTTTCTGACTTGTCAGAGTTACGAATACTTTCATGTTTTCCATTTTTCACATTTTTGATAGTTTTCACGATTTTGAGAGTCAAATTCAAGGGTAATAGAAAACACATCAAGAATGTATGTTCGAAAGTTGATAAATATGCTCATGTAATACAACAACCCCCATCGGAAAATAATAACCAATCCAAGCGTCACCTCAAACAATTCCGGGTGTATCAAAATCGACACAAGTATTGCTTTAAATTATAAATTTTTCCTAACGTGGATGAGTCTTTCACTTAATTCAATTTAATTTAAAAAAAAAACAGAATTTCTCTCTCTCTCTCTCTCTCTCTCTCTCT